>JAAAKE020083246.1:23562-45441 GCA_010014785.2 Anisolabis maritima | reverse complement strand
TAATTTATAAATTTGTATTTGTGTTTGATTGGACCTAGCCACCGAGGACTTGTGCCTCTAAGCAGGTCGTAAATAAAGATATTTATTTTATTTAAGCGATGCCAGGAGCTCGACCCAAGTGAAATGGTCAATCACAACTGAGTCGTGTTCTCTCGCATCGCTTCTAGGAAACTGAGAGAGTGGCAACTCCCACCATTGCTAACAAATTACGTCACGCATTTACAGCCAATCAGAGTGAAGCGGAGATGCCTGCTAAATGCGCGGGAGCCTCCGTTGGAAGATTAGTTCTTTTGGAGGATTAGTTCTTTTGAAGGATTAGTTCTTTTGGAGGATTAGTTCTTTTTGTTTAGTCCTTTTTTATAGGTGTAGGCTCCTGCGCATTTAGCAGGCATCTCCGCTTCACTCTGATTGGCTGTAAATGCGTGACGTAATTTGTTAGCAATGGTGGGAGTTGCCACTCTCTCAGTTTCCTAGAAGCGATGCGAGAGAACACGACTCAGTTGTGATTGACCATTTCACTTGGGTCGAGCTCCTGGCATCGCTTAAATAAAATAAATATCTTTATTTACGACCTGCTTAGAGGCACAAGTCCTCGGTGGCTAGGTCCAATCAAACACAAATACAAATTTATAAATTATATAATACAAAACAACAAACAATTAACAAAACAAATACAAAAAATACAAGAAGAAGAAAAAAAAGAAATGTATCCTCATTAACAATACAACATAAACATACATTTCCATCGAAAGAAAAAGATAAAAATATGATGAAACATTGTGCGCAATAACAGGTGACCAGGAATAAACGACGTATTAGCCATCCCGAGATTCGTCTTAAGCTGTTAAGGAAAACCTGGTCAAAACCTTAACAAGGATGGTACGGCCTCAAACTACCTGAGCTAATCTCTGCGCTTGAGAACTAAATAAAATTTTTACTTAACTCTAGTACGTTAGGACTTGACAAAATTTATAATCGATTTAATCATAGGGGGCAGAGGACTATAATCCCAAGTAGTGACAGACAGACTGTTTCACAAATCAATACCAGACTCTACAAACGAATGCAAACCTATATCTTGGCTTATGAATTTTCATAATTTGGCTCGTAAACTATTCGTTTTTTGTAAGATCAACTTACATTTGTGAATAAGCATGACATTAGTGACATTGTTAAAGCTGATTGTATGTTAGTTTCATTAAAAAATTATTCATGTCCTATCTTAATTAAAAAGATTTTGTCATTTCATATGTGCAGCCCACCTGACTAAGTATCTGTGTTCATGAGGTCCTTTAATCAAAAAGTTTGCCCCTTCTGATCTAATAAATAATTATTTTATGAATTTTAATCAAAAATCAAACTGAGGAGACTCAAAGTGTGTATTTATTATTTACTTTTATTATAGGCCCCATTGTTAAAGAGATGTTGCGAAAAAAAAAAAGGTAAATATTTAACCCTTTTATTTAATATGGCGGCGCCCGTGGAGGTCTCCAACATATAGAACATATCCAAAAATTAAGTACCATGCGATTGGACTATGGTACCTAAGAAAAAAAATATGCATTCTCCCTAACTAGCATACTACCCCTCTCTAATGGTCTGATATTTAACAAAGATCTCAGCATTTAGTTCTATTTTGTTGGTATGGCTTTTGGCTGATCATCAAATAAATGAAAAAAAAAGGTCCATTTAATTCAAAATTTCAGTACAATCGAATAATTATTTTTTGAATTATCTTGAACGAATGAAATTACCATGGACATATACCCAGATGCAGACATAATTCCAAAAAATACTTAAATGAACTTGGAAAACCTCAAAACAGTACGTGCAAAAAAAGAAACGCTAACTCTAAAGACCATACAAGGAAAACTTTTATTTGGGCTCTCTTATCCTGACAAGGATCCTAATTACTAATCTGAACTTTGTGTTCATATGCAAATTATTAGATATTCAATCCAAGTACATTTGAAAGAGGCATATCCATAGTGGAAGATCATTTCTATCTAGAAATGTAATTTAAAATAATTTATCATGCTCATATAATAAAATATTCAAAAAGACGTATAAAACAAATAAATATTAATGTTTTTTTATTTTTCATATTAATAGCATTTCCTAAAAAGACATTTCGAAGGTTATGGTTATTTTTATAATTAATTTTATAATTTATTTATAATATATAATTATTATATCTCTTTATTTATCTTTAAAGAAGTTTTCGATTATTAGTGGGATTTGTTGTTGGATTGACTTGTTTGGGTAGAGGAGTTCGAATTTGATGTTTAAAATTTTGCAATTTTTCTTGTTTTTATTTTTATTTGATGTTGTTTTTGTAATGTTCTTTTGTTCTAGGTGGAAGGGGACCCCTGATTAGGACCACTAAAAGAATAAACTGAAAGGGTCAAAATTTCATATATACAGAGGCGTCCCTGTCCAAGTCCTAATATTCCTCTGATCAGATTGTGTGAATTTCCGGCTTGTTCCCTCTCATTAAATTTAAAATGCTGTTAGTTACAGTGATATTCTCGAATAACTGAAATTATAAGATAAAGGAGAAAAAAGATCCTCTTACCTATTTTGTTACAATTTTATTTTCAAGACACTTAAAAACCAAATATTTCTTTTTTTTCTCTTCGCTAATAAATAAATGGTTTGGATGTTCACGGTTACTCCTTATTAAAAATAAGGTATTATTAGATATAATTGACTGTCAATGCTTCTTTAATGCACTCCTCGGAGAGAATAGGAGCAACAATACAGAAAGGTGGGGAATAGAAAATAAGAAAAATTGCCGCCCTCCCCCAAACATGAAACCTGACAACTGGACAGTCTGGTCCATTCCGGTATCTGTTCACTATATTAATATATTTTAAAAACATATCATTATCTTTTTTTTTATTTAAAACTAATATTAGAAAATAATTAAAATTGTTAATAGTCAATAAGAGGAACAATTTAAAAGTAAAATAAGCCTGAATTTTTTATTCTTAAATTTTTTTTCTAATTTGATATCTTTATAATTAGTCAATATTTTTAATATTTAAAAATTTAATAAAATTTTTAATTAATAAATTAATAAGAATTCATATTTGTTTATTTTTTATTACTTTTTTTTTTTTTGAATGTAATCGAATGCGTTTGAAGCGCGCCAATTCACAAGTCAATATTCAAGTGATCAGCACAAATTCAATTGTTTTTCTTTATATGAAAATTACTAGGATGAATGAAATTATTGTTCATTTTAGAGAATATTACTTTTGATTTTAATAAAAAATTTCCATCTTAAAGTTAAAAGCGTCATGTTAATATTATATTGGTGAATATAAAATGTAAAAAACATGTGATGATGTCCAGGTCTATTTTTCCGGTAATCCAGATCCAGGCAAACCAATATGGCGTTATCATTTCGGTTACGAGTGTCTTTGGGTTCTTATTTCATTTTTAATTTTATTCATTTATGTGTATTTATGCAAGTTTGCAATTTACAAGGTAATAAATTTGTATACTCATTCATATATAACCTTAATATTATTACGTAACTCGTAAATAAGTTTTGACATCGTTCTATAATAATTTTAAATTATATGCTTGTCATTTGATACTTTAAATAATTTTTACTAAAGATTTAATTAAAATGTAATAATATAAATAAAAACTATTGATTAAAATTAATAAATTGTTTGAAATAAATTTTTTTTATTTTTAATAAAATTTTTTATTTTTCCAGTTTGCTCAACATCAGCTTTTGTGCAATATTCGAACGAAGAATTATCAGATATAACTGATAAAGATAAAGTTGTGCCAAAACAAGAATGGAGTACAGACAGATTTCCTTTCTCATACCTAGGTATCATTCAGCTTTTTTGGAATTGAAGCTTTCCCAGTGTTTTTATTTATAAATAAACAAGGTTTTCGGTTTAGCTGTGCTTTATTTATATAAAATATAAAATTTCCGTCAATAATTCTGTGGGCTTATTCAGGTACAATTTCTGTACAAATAAATTATACCTGAGAACGTTTTGACGTGTTATCCAGTGGGCATTTGCATTTGCACCAATAGATGAGCCCAGTACTAACCTTTTATAAATTCAGAAGGAGTCGAAAATTGTCCAGAATTAAATTAAAAGAAATGCCACTTTTGAATGAGCTTAATAATTAATTTGGGTGACTAAACAGTCCTGTAATATAATGCACTGTCCCGTTTTGGCAGACGTCTTAGATCTTATTTTCCCGAAATTCTATCTTTTGTGATATTTATGTTTTTGTGAGTTAGTTATTTTAATTATGTTAATTTTTGAGATATATAAGAATATAATTATAGTGATTTTTTTATTCGTGAGGCATCTGTCTCGGATTACAGCTCACAATATATACAAAGTCAAGATAATTTAGGACTTTCTTAATGTGCCATTATTAAATAATGATAGCGGAATATAAAAAACTATAATACCACAGTTTGTGATAGGCCAGGCCCTTCAGTTTGACACAGACAAACTTGAAATTGGCAACTCGTGAAAAAACTTAAAAGTTAACTAAGTATCCCATTCAATAATAATTCCATAAAAAAGTGTTTAACCGTGTATGAATCAGGAATACTCTGTGTATTAAAAATAAGTAAACAAAAGGTACTTTAGTTAAATCTTAATAAATAATCCAGAGATATACATGAAATTGAAAATCATCCAATTTCATAATATTTTATCAATTATGAAATTTACATTTTTGGATTTCAAGTAGGTTTTCTAACTATATATTAATACGAAAGTAAAGATAACGTTTGTCTTTATTTTGGTAGACATAGTAAAAAATATTATATATATATATATATATATATATATATACATTGCTGTGAACACTTTCAAATAAATTTAATTTGTTAAAAATAAAAAGAATTTTTTATAAATCTATGGAATCAAGAATCCTTATGATTAGTATTTTTCATTAATGTTTTTATTCATAATATTTACTTTATTTTATTCTTTTAAATTTTTCATTTAAAGATACTGATATAATTAAACTTAGAGAGTCTTTCAAATTAGCAAATTTTAAATTTTTTATTTTTATTCCTTAATTTTTTAAATTTATAAAAATTTTATAAATTATCAGAAATGACGAAAATCTAAATAATTAAAGCTTTAATATATTTTAAATTTCATTTTTTCCATTTTTATCTTTAAACTTGAAAAAATGTGTTTTTTCAAAGACTTCACAGCGTTCTATATATATATATATATATAAATATATACTTTATGTTTTTGATCTCATCCCTTTCCAGAATAATATTCATTCATATTCATTCATTTTTACAATATAATAACACATAGTTGGCTATAAAATCTTTCCCGACTTTAATAAATTTATACAAAAATAATATGACATAGATAAGTAATGTTTTAGAAATGTCTCTCATAATCAAAAAAGTTTATTTTCATACTGATATATAGCAACATGTCGGGGACCATAGTCTGGCTGAAATGCATGGTTTGTATAAAATTTTATTCAATGTCCTTTGCGGGATTGCAAATGAATCTGATTGCCTACAAGCTGGAAATCTCAAGCTCTGCAGCCAGACCATTATCCTCACCTTGTTGATATATACTAACAAGGTAACAAATTTTTTTATTTTGAGGAACACTTCTAAATCAATGGACTCTGTGCTTAGTATAAAAAAATTTTTAGTTTTAACTTATTGAAATTCTCTAACATAATTTTCGTATGATTTTTTAAAATCTGGAATTTAACGAATAAAGAAAACATATAATATTTTATAATATTGAATAATAATATTATTTGGGAGTAAACTAAAATAATCGATAAATCATTGTAATAATAATTAAATAATTAATAATAAATAAAATTGAAGAAAAAAAAATGTTCACTATTCATATAGTATTTGAGAAATTTCTAATATCAGGGCCCCCCCCTATAAAGCCAAAGAAAATTATAAAAAATAGACCAAATGGAATAAAAAGAAAAATTGCAAAATATAAAAAGTTAGAGTGTAATTTCGAAAAAAAACTAACAAAAATGAAAAACCAACTCAAACAACAAAATTTAATTGGCTCCCGTTAATCTTTAAACAAAAATTCTTCCTACTCTATTGCATAATATAAAAACATTGAAAATATACTGGTATATCTCTCATTTTTGTTTTTATTTTATTTTCAATTTTCTAAAAAAAAAGAATTATGATTTTTAAATTTGAAACAACAAATTAAAAATTAACCCTTGGAAATTATATTTTTTTCAGAAGGTTCTGCAAATCCTATTCTATATAAATATTTAGTTCCAAAGTCAAAATCTCGTAAAGAACTCAAAGGAATTAATTTAAATAATTATAAATATCCAATAGATATCAGAAGTAAGATTTGTTTAATCAAATTTTTTGAATTTTTGTCTACTTATACAACATATTAATATTAAATTTTAGTTAATTTAATTTCAGAAAATGAAGGAATGGCTAGTGAGGAAAATGTTTTGGATAAACAAACCCAATTACCAGATAAACGTATGCATGATCCTCAAGATTCTGTTTGGACATACATGCAATTACCATTTTTTATTTTAATACCAACAATTATTTGTATTTTTGCATTTGGAATTTTGGTATGTGATTAATCCTAAAAAGCCTTTTTAAAAATTAATTTAAGGAGTCATGGAAATTGAATAATAATATTTTATTTAAATACAAA
The DNA here is from genome assembly GCA_010014785.2 of Anisolabis maritima. Lineage (NCBI taxonomy): Eukaryota > Metazoa > Arthropoda > Insecta > Dermaptera > Anisolabididae > Anisolabis > Anisolabis maritima. The sequence goes on along the minus strand of JAAAKE020083246.1, from coordinate 38,746 downwards.
AATATAAGCAAAAGAAATATTAAAAGGTCTTTTGCTTCATTATTTTATTGATATTATTTGATCTTTTCAAAAAAATAATTGTAATTTTAATTATTTAAAGTTTAAATAATACTAAATAACACTAAATTCATGAGTAATATTTAATTAAAATTTAGAGTAGAAATGTCACTTGAATGTATAAAAAATTAATATATTCCCCTCCCCTGCATTTTCCATATTACATAATTTTTTATTGCCTTTGAAAAATATTTTTAGAATACATTTTCAAGGCTCAAAATTATAAAAACTGAAAATTGCAGGGGAAAGATATTCATTTTTGTCCTCTGCATATATATTAATAAATATATATTTTTTATATTTTATATTATTATTTCCAGATGATATTATGGATTAAAAATATGGTATTCGTTTCAAACAAATTTAAAAAGTTTCCTGATGGTGTAACAAATCCTACTCCTGCAGAAAATACACAACAGTGGATTTTTCACCCGGTTATTAAACCAGATTTAGACGCTTGCAATGCAGAAATTCAACCTCAAGGTTATTAAATATAGCCAATTATTCTCTTTAATTATAAGTGAAGTTTAATAATTCCAACAATAAAAATAAATAATAATAATTCTTACTATTCTTCGAAATAAATCATCACTTGTTTGTAAGACTCATTGACTCATTGTATCATATCGATGTGGAAATCGTTGGGTAAATTTGGAAATGTTGATTGTGTTATATTCTACTGACTGCAAAATCTGTAGAATAGTTGTGGAGCCAAGTCAGGATAGTTCGGGGTTCCATTATTTTTCTAACAACTCGACCAGGGAGTGTGTTGAATAGTAGACGACTTCAAAGTACTGAATAACAAACATTAGCCTACAAAATAACCGGTGGGTTTTACAGAGAGTATTTTCTCTTCTTTATCAAAGTTTGTCCAAAATTGTGTTCTAAAAATGCATATTCTAAGACGAATTACCATTCCAGGCGTAATCAAATTTATCCATCGATCTTCATGTTGCAGGCAACGGGTTGTACAAACTTCTTATGACTTAGATGGAAGTGTATAAGACAAAATATGCTACTATCAAACTTCCAACCCACAGAAGTTAATTTTCTAATTGAATAATCTTTTTAGATTTTTCTATCTTGCCCGAGGTAATGCGACGTCAAGAATTGCAAGAAACGAGGCCTATTCGGATAAAGGCCAAAGGGCTACTCGAGAGACGTGGTAGCAGTGCAAGTTTAACTATCGATTTACAGAGGAGCACAGAAAATCTTTCGACAAAAGTTACTACGCCTACGAGAGAATGGTATTAAATATATATTAAATATATATATTTGGGATGAAGGTGGCTGTGAAGATGAGTTTATAAGATGAAAAGCAGCAGTAGTGAATCAATAAAAAAATATCTGATTAACAAGACGTTTCTGGTCATCATTATCAGTTTTTTAATAAAGAATATATAATATATATAATTCTCTTTATATTTATATTCTTTATTAAAATTATTATTGATTCACTACTGTTGCTTTTCATCTTATATATATATATATATATATATTGAACACTACTTGCTTTTTATATATATATATATATATATATTGAACACTACTTGCTTTTTATATATATATATATATATAAATATATATATATAAAAAGCAAGTAGTGTTCAATTTAAAAATTATGAGAATATACTCTTGTCCCTTTATATAAGAAAGAGTACATAGACAAGATTAAAGGATGAAAACGGAAACGCCTCGGTAATTATTATTATATATAATTATTAAACCATATATAAGCTTTTGTTTCCGCTTTTCATCTTAAATAAAATTCATGTCATCATAACTACTCTGCATCTTCCTTTAAATATGAAAATTATAGAACCAAGATTTCTATCAAATAATATAATATAACTAATAAGCTGTGAATAATAATTAAAATTTCTTTAGAGCAAATTTATTATGGGATAATTTATTACTTGAGGATACATATATTTATATTACTTAATGATTCATATATTTATTCACAACTTTTCTTCGATTAAGCAAATAATTTTATTAATATAAGTAGAAGCATAAAGTGAGAGCAAATGTATTATCATTTAATTATAAATTTCTTCAAGCGTATAAGAAAGAGCGATAGCCATTTCCTATATATATATATATATATTTTAACAATTATTATACACACTCTTAGAGAGAGAGGATCCGCTGAATCTTGCCAAACAAGCTTTTATTTTTAGTAAAGTTGGTGATGAAAGAGAGCTGGTTGTTATAAGAAATACAGTTCGTCCAATGATTAAATTAATTAAATAAGCTTATATTTTGATAAAAATCTTTATATATTCTCAAAAAATTTCGTCCACTTCTTCTAAATATCATAACAACAATTCCTTCGCCGTAAAATCAACAATGTTTTTTCCTTTCATAAGATAGATGAAATTATAATTAATAATATTTAATAATTAATACTTAATAATTTTTTTTCTCCCGAAAAAGACTTAAAAAAAAATTTCACCTATCACAACAAATCATTTGAAAGAGAAGAAACAAACAGGACATTTCCTATTTTTGTATTATTATTATTTTATTTTTTCATTGATGAAATTGTTCTTATGAAGGCTAGAAGACAGAAACTGTTCATACTAAAGAAAAAAAGACATATCAAAATATAAGATTCTTTAATTTATTTCTATCAAATGTTTGCCTCAATTTCTCACATTTATTTTCAGTAAATATATAAAATTATTTAACAGGTGTAGAAAAATATAAGAAAAAGGAATTGAGTCAAAAAATTTTAACAACCATGAGAGTGAATAAGCCGATGATTAATTAAAGGGGAAAAGACAGACATATAGAAAACAAAAGAAATATTCTTAACTTGGGTAACTCGTGGACTCCATTCACATACTCAACAGAATGCCTGAATGAACAAAATCTTTCTATTTGGCTCTAATATTTTCTATATTATTTAATTATTTAGCAAAAATTATCATGTTAAAATAATAGTACTAGCAGATAAGGAAGTGCCAAATATGAATAAAACCCCATTTTTCAGGCTTTCTACTTTTAATTAAAATCCATTGAAAAGGGAATTGTTTTTCATGTAAATGCATTAAATATCTTGTGATTTACCACTTGATTATCCTTTATATATATATATATATATATATATATATGAAACGGGATAGTATCAGAAAATACAATATATAATATACAAATTATTGGATTTAATATTTGATGTTTTGCAAATGTGTTGTACTAAGAGATGTGTTAACTCAATCTCATCGAAATATATATACAATTAAAAACTAATATGCAAAAAAACTTTTTATTTGGCTTGTCCTTTATCTTCCTGAAATTCTCTGTAATAACCCTAATAATTCAATATATATATATATATTATTTAAGCTATATAAAAAAATCTTTGCATAATAGTCTAATTGTATTGATATTTCGGATTGAATCATCCTAAAATGCTTGGCACAACGTTATATACTAAATTGTTTGCTTGCTAACTCGGATAAGCAAATTTTATATACTGTATGTATAATAAAAATTTACAAAATTTTAAATATTCATTCTAAATTAATTGCCTATTAGCTACAATAATCCAATAATTTATTTGTATTATAGCCCATTATAAGCAAATTTTAAAATATATAAATTATATTGTGCTAGCATGTAAATAAATTATTGGAGCTAGCAGGCAAACAAATTAATGAATTTAATATTTGACGTTCTGTCCCACATTTGTGATAATAGTATTTTACCAGATGACTAATGAATATATATGAAAAGTTTTAAAAATGGAAGTTTCATATGACTTTGAAAAATTAAACTGCTTTTTGTGAAATTCTAAGCTCTGAGTTTGAACATAGTATTTTGTTTAATGCGTATCTTTTAATATAAAATCAAAAAAAAAGTAAGAAAAAAAATTGCTGCGATATGTCATTTAATCGCTTATTTCTTGCTTAGGAAGTCTATCATAAATAATAAACATATATATATAAAAAATTAGGTTAGAATAATGAGAAGAAATTTACCTTATATAAGAAGAAATTGATAATAAGCAGAAGCCCTGGCTTTCAAAATGCTCTCTTATTACTGAAATGGCGGTTTCTTTCTTGACGATTTAGATTCCATTTGTGTCACGTTTGTACTTGCACAGGGCACAATGCTGTCAAAAAGAAATAAAAGATATTATTTCTATAGCCAAACTATATTAATCAACTATAGATGAATTAATATTTTTTATTTTTATATATCGACTAAATGTGAAGGCAATATCCAAAAAAAAAGGGAATCTCTTTAACAATTTGTATTATTAAAATGCATATAAAATAAGAGAAAATAAACACGAAATTTCCAGAAAGAAAAGCTTATATTCATAGTTCATTTTTGTTATATTCATAGTTAATTTTGAATTAATATAGTTAAATAAAAATTTTAGAAATAATATGTTTAATATGTAATTTTTTAAAGATGAAATTGAATTTTTTTTAAATTTAACAAATACAAGAGATTAGAATTTTTTTATTATTGTTATATTATTTGCGAAAGTAATACGTATATATTCTTTTCATTAAAAAAATATAACGAATATATATATATGTGGAGTAGAATTTTAACGGGATAACCCATTGGTTATTGAGATAAACTCGACGTTTTGTAGTCATTATCAAGGGTGGATGGTTAGGTAGTGATGGCTTGTTTTCGGGGTTGCAATCTTATTGGTCCCCAAATTTTGTCGCTGCATGTCTCTGGGATTTGTGGTTGTCTATATACTATATATTACTTTATATTTTATTATATATATCTGTATCTTTTCTTTCATCTTAATGGATAATTAGGAGAGCTACATTAAATTCAAAATCATCAAACTTCATAATATTTTATCAATTAATAAATTTATTATTTTCGGATTTCATTATCCTTTAAGACGGAACCAAAGATAAGGTTGTCCAATTACATATATATAGCTATATATATATCCCCATATATATATATATATATATATATATATATATGAAAAGTTTTAAAAATATATATATATATATATACGTATATATGATCGTAGAAATAAATCCAAAATTTTTTTCGAACATCAATACAGTGGTAGTGTATCTGTCTTTACCGTAACAAGGACAATCTATAATTAATCATTGGACCCTTAAGGCCCAAATTTTTTCATACAGAAACCGATAATATGACTGTAAAGAAACGACACTTGGATCCCTTCGTGTTATCTTCAGAAATTAGGGCATGGTTCGGTTAAATGACAACCAATAGGCAAGGACGTATTTACGGGGGATCCCACGCCTCCCTTTTCCAAAATATTTTACTGGATAAATCTTCCTAGAGGTTTAAGGAATCTAATAATCAAGAACAAAATTGAAAGCCTAAATTCTGCTAAGCTTCAGGACACTCAAGCGTTCAAAGTGATATGGGCACTGAGACAGATGGACTCAAATGGACCTCTGCACACAGCAGAGACAAACTGCAGTGTATGCACTACTCCAATGGAGCCAATATGTCTCAGGGCTCAAGTCAATTTGGTCAAGGCCTCCATGGAATATTGCGTCCATAGTCGAATCGTATGATAATAATAGTAATTTCGGAAGATAATTTTAACTACTCTCTATAATTTTACTAACTCTCAAATATTTTTGCATCATAGGTGTGAGATTTTTGGCTATTCCTTATATTAAACAAAGCATTATTTTTTCCAACATTTAAAAATATAATTATAAAATTGTTTCAATTTCAATTTAAACAATGAAATGGCCACAATGTCAAAAAAATGTCAAATGTAAAAATACTTGAAACTGCATTAATGGCGTTTAAATTCCTTTTTTAATAATTAGTAAATAAAAGATGACTTTAACAAAGTTTACGAGTCGTTTATTATAGTTTTGTTATTTGTGACATTCTTTTGATTGATGGCCTTTTAGGAGATAATTATAAACAAAAAAATAATAACTTACTTCGCCTTTGAAACTGAATTTAATGAGTCTTAAGCAAACAAAAATTGAGACCTCCATAAAAATAAAATATAGAATAAAATAAACGATTTGCTATTCAACACACTTTACATTTTTTACCTCTAATATTAATATACACTAATATACTATATACTAATATGTTAGTTGACTAAGTAAATGAATAATATACCTATGAAGGAATATATTCGTTTCGGAGTCAGGTCCTTCCCTCCAATATCAAAGAGAAAATAAACAAACCATTAAAAAATTAAAGCAAGGTAAATATGTGAAAATTTGAAAATGACACTTGATCCTGCTCTATTCAAGATCTCTACAGTTTTATTTTTTTAAAAAACTGATAAATAATTTGTTTATTCCAGAGTGATTAATACATAGAATTTTATCATAATTGTTTTAGTACAAGTGAAGAATATCTTCTCTCAGCAGGCAATGTCCTTTCAAGAAAACAACTTCGTTCTTGTCTACTTGATGTGAAAGCTCTTCATATGGAATTCGTTGATTTGCCATTGAACCATCCAGAGAAATCTCTTATTGCGGGAAGTGGTATGAAGAATCGATACCGTTCCATATTCCCAAATGAAAATAGTCGAGTACGTTTACCCGTTGGTAACCAAGATTCTCTAACTGGTTACATAAATGCCAATTATATTCGGGTAATTATTTTTTTCAATAAAAATAAAGAATATTTTTTTCAATAAAAATAAAGATTGGCAGCCAAAATTTTTTCTTTTTAAGCAAATAAACAAAAAAATATATTGAAGTTAATGTTTTTCTGTTGGCTGGGTTTTGTTGATTGGAAATTTCTGAAAAAAAAGATCAGCGCCATTGTTTATCCACTTGGATCTTAGTAAGTGTGTAGATATATATATATTTCGGGTTGCATGACACTGTTCATCACTGATGCAGGTCATAAAATGTCAAGTAAGAACTTTAATGAAATTTGATGGCAACCCTCTAATTACATATTTTATATATCATTGTCGATATCCAGTACGAAACTTATTACCTGAACTGATGATGGGCGATGCCATGCTGTTCGAAATATCTGCACAATAACTAAGATCCAAATTGTTTTTTTTGGGTATGAAAGTATAAATTCCAATGGACCTATAATGAATGACCAATGGTCACATGCAACCAGGAAGTACAGGAGTAGGAGAGAGTGGGGACTTTAAAAGGTGCGTGTTGAGTTTGAATTTGAAAGATTGTACGTTTTAGGGAAGATAGTAGCAGGAGGATTGTTCCAGTCATGGGAGATCTTGAGGATAAAGGAAGAGTAGAGTTGCCTGTCTTCTAGTCACGAGTTTAACAAGTGGATAAATAATAGCCCTGGTTTTTTCTTCAGAAATTTTCCTAAAAAGAAAATATTTCCTTTGTCCATATTTGAAAATTTTTTTCCATTATTGAACATGATAATAATAACAATTAGGATTGGAACAAAAAAAAAAAAAAAAAAATTCAAGGTCAGCAAAAAAAAGGTTAAACAAATTTCCAGGATTAGGACGGCGAAAATTTAGCTCGGGAATCAGAAAAAATAAATAAAAAGCTAAACAAAAATTTCGAATCGCTTGGATCTCGATTTTAAGAACCAAATGGAATACTTGGAACAGTTTATTAAAATAAATGACAGATAATAGGATTTGTCCCATTAAAGAATAGAGGAGTTATATAAATCATTTTTCTCTGGCTTTCCTTTATTAGCCTTAGCTCGGGCAATTCGTGATCTTTACCAACGTATTTAGAAAATGTGAGCCTCTAACTGTTAGAGGAGTTATATAAACATGGATGCCAATCTTGATACACATACATAACAGCCTCGAATTCATTTATATAAAATTTTTTACAGGGTTATGATGGCGAAGAAAAAGCTTATATTGCCACTCAAGGGCCTTTACCTCATACAATCACTGATTTTTGGCTTATGGTCTGGAATGAGAGGGTTTCTGTTATTGTGATGATTACAAAATTATATGAAAAGGGATTTCCAAAATGTGAGGCATATTTTCCTGGCTGCCTTGATCCATCCCATCTCTCAGAAACATATGGAGATTTTACTATATCATTGACTAAAGTTACAGAACGTGATGGCTATACCATGCGTGATTTGGTTATAAAGGTAGTCATTTTATTTTAACTCTTAGGTTATTTGAAATTTATTTATTTTTTTAATAAATGTGAATTCTTGTCTTTTAGTATCAAGGGCAATCGCGTGCCATTCAACATTTCTGGTATGATTCATGGCCGGACCATAAGACTCCTGAATCTGCGCTTTCTTTAGTGTCAATGGCAAGTGAGGTTGAAAGAATAAGACAGCTTAAACTAACCCTTCTCAATGGGTCTTCAGTAGCAGCTAATTGCGCAGCTAATTCATCAAATTGTTATGTTCATAGTCCCGTATTAGTTCATTGTTCTGCAGGAATTGGCCGAACTGGATGTTTTATTGCTCTTTCAATTGGAATGACACAACTTCTTGAAGAGAATAATGTTGACATTTTAGGCGTTGTATGCCAATTACGCTTTGATCGGTGAGTGTTTATTTAATAGATTTTGATAGAGTTATTTGGTATCATTTAAAATATATTTATTATGTTCTTCAAATTATTTTATTATTCTCACCTAGATATATATATATATATATATTCACTATAGAATTTTATATATATATATATATATAAAAAATTGGCTTTACCAGGCCCTGAAGATGGCCGAAATGTCGGCAATAATAGTTTTTTTTCTCTCGGGCTGTCTTAATCTATATAAAAAGCATCCATTTAAGAAAAATATATACCCATAATTATTAAATATTGAGTCAGGGTAGTCTCTCGACTACTAAGATTTAGTAGGGGCCAATATTTTAAAGGGGGTGGGGAATTTGACCGCTGATTCTGCCACAATCAGTACAACATTTTAATAATAGATTAATACACCACTGACATTTTGTAAGAATATAAAAAAAAAGTCTTCGGTTTATATATATATCTTCAAATTGATATTTAACAATCTGTAAAAGCAGAAATAGAATACAGTGAAAATTGTATATAAAATGGACCTTAACCTAATTCGGCCATTATTTTTGCACCAACTTAATATTTTTTTATTAAAATTTGTTATTATAGTACTATATATATATTTTATATTTATATTTGTTTCAGAGGTGGAATGGTCCAGACTCCAGGACAATATGAATTTGTACATCGAGCTCTCTGTCTCTATGAACGATCCTTGCCAGAACAGACAGGCGAGTGACATGTTATATTTTATTACTATTAATTTGAACTCTAATCTCTTTTAAAAAAAATTGAATCAAACAAACTCTCCTCTCTTTTCTCAAAGTTTAAAAAAAAACAACTACCATTGTTGTTGGTCGAGTTATTTCTCCTAAGACCAACCCTAAACTAAAGAGAAAATACTTATGAGAATTATTGAATAAGATCAATATTAAAAAAAATTTAATAATTCTAACAAATTTGCTCACTTTTACTGGACCTTGATTATCCAGACAATAACCGGTCTATCTTGCCAATTTATTTTTATTTATTAATAAAAACTTCTCAATTACTATTTATTATTATTTAAGCCATATAACTAAATTACAATCTAATCTTTATGTTCTAAAAATATTTTCTCAAATATTTGAATATTTCGTATTAAAAAATTAATAGCAATATTGTTATAAATTTATAAAATATATTTAATGATGAATCATTTAATGAGGACTTCATTTATCCATTAAAAAATTTATTTTTTTCTATTTCATATTTTTTTTTTTAAGAAAAAAAATTAATTAAAATTATATCTTTCTTTACATTTCACCAAATTTGAAGCAAATTTTCGTATTTTACAAATGGATCTCATCTTGGTAACAATTGATTGGTGTACATTAAAATCAAGAAAATTTAGATTAAAATATCAATCAAGGTCACAATTAATTTAAAAAATAATTTTTTAAAGACTGGAAATTCTTTAAAATAATATTTATTTGATAAGTGTTTAAATAAAAAAAAACTTCAAGTTTTTATGACAATATTACTTAATCGTTAATTTGATTTTCTTTTATATAATTTATTCAATCGAAATTTTATCTTAATTCCATAATTTTTGAAAAATCGATCATATTTAAATTGACTAATTTAAATAAAAAATTTAAATATTTGAGAAATAGTTTTTATTAATTTAAACAAATATATAAATTACCAAAAAAAAATATATTCTAAAAATGAGTTTTCATTGACAATATTAAATAATTTTATAATTATATACTACTTATTTGCATTTAGGAAAAAAAATGAAAGAAAAAAATTAACTGCGTGGATTCAATCGTTTTTTATTACACTTTTTATAAATGAATTTAGGTTAAAGTATCCTAGAATTTTATATAAATTTAGGCATATACCATATTTCACTCGTAATGGGTGTTTTATTATTAAACTAAACTAAAAAAAAAATCATAAATCATGCATTTATTATTTAAGTTTTCTAAAACCTTTCAACATTACAAAGATTAGGAAATGTTGTTATAGCCAAAAATATATTTTATAATTTTTTCCCGAGTGCCATAGAATAGATTCTAGAACATGTACTTATATATTTAAAAAAAATTATATGAAAATAGAATCTTTATTTTGTAATAATAATGTAATATAAATTAAACCATTTATTATACTACAAATATAATACTAATATAATTAGATTTTAATTAACAAAATAATTATATTTTTTGTTTTTACTCTGTCACTTACTTTTTTTAAAATGTTATTTTTGTTTTTTTATATTTATATTTATTTATCTTATATTTTTTCTAGATTGAGAGATTTTCCTAAAAATACGCTTAGATTAGAGTTCTTCAAAGAAAACTTTCTCAGATATTATATGTTTGTATATAAATAGTTCCTGAATTGTATTTTACTATATTTAATACCTTTGTATCATAATTATTAGTGTTCATATATATCGTTTTATGTGATCCTAGTTATTTCATATATTTTATTTTTATTTTGTTACTAATCTTTAGTCACTTCTCTTTTTTATTTAATATTCCATATAACATTTCACATTTTAAAATATCAGTCGATTATTCTGAAAGAAATTTTATATAGATTGATTCAATTTAGTTTTTAAATTTTTATTAATCACGCTTATTTATTTTATTATTGTAAAAATTTTTTTAATTTTAGCAAATTAGGCTAACTTAATTTCATTGTAATTAATATATAGAAATTTTTAAAAATAATATAAACCAAAACATCTAATCAAATATTTTATATTATTTTAATCTGTTAAATATGTAAATAAAATAAAAACGTAAATCAAAAATACCTATCTTTTAGTGAATATAACTAAATAAATATTCATATTTATTCAAAATTAATGGACGGATATTAAAAATATTTCTCTTTTTATTAAAGATTCTGAAAATTATTTGTTTGTCTCTATTTTAGTATCGGTTGAAATCCAAAAAGTTTTATTTATTTTATCTTAACATTTTATTTGGAATATATTATAACTTTAGTAATTGGTAAATCAATATTTAGCATTAAAAAAAAACAAGCAGTCATTTATTTAAATATATTCCACTGATTTTATTATAATAATTTGTCTGGTTTTGTCTTTTTTTGATGCTAATAATTTTTCTTGGAATAATTCTTATTTTTTCTATATATATTTATTACTATATTAAAAGTATTAAATATTAAAAATATGAATATCAAAAAAATTTATTAATAAGAATTTTTCCAAAAATAATAATAAGAAAATACTAATTTAGACAATTTAAAAACAAATGAAGAACGCTACTCTACTTCCATGTTCCTTGTATCAAACCAAAATTAGAAATTTTGGAAAATGTTGAATCAGTTTAGTGAGATAAATTTACAAAACAAAGAGACGCCAAATCAAATAAAAATTTTTGTCTCACTACTGTTAAACCACTCGAGAAGTTCTAATAAAAAAAGAACTAGTATTGGCATCCATAATTAATCATTTAATTCGTCATACAGCCTGCAATTATACCCCATTTGAAATACTAATTATCGTACCATATTAAAATTGATAAAATCGTTCACAAATAATGAGCGCACAGACTAAAAATGCAGACAGACGTTCTCATTTATATTTATATATGGAGAGAGAGAGGGTGAGAAAAATATATAAACGACTGCTTGTTTTTTTTATCGAAACACCAAATGTTAAAATTAGGACAATGAATTTTACTCAAATAAATTTTGAATACCAATGGCTAGGTCAAAATCTTTACACTCATATATACATTAAGAGAATAATTTCCAAAAAATTCTTGATGATATATTTCCATATTAAAATTATATGATAACTTATAAATTTTTGTTTTTATTTAATTATTTCAAATTTTATGCTTGAAAATCGATGGAATATCTTATATGACCTTTTCATTTCATCTTCATTGAATACATAAATTTCTTATATCATAAACTTCTTTTAAGCTTTCCTTTAAATTAGTCCATTTTTTCTCTTAAACTTATTCCCGACTTCAGTCACATTGGCAAGAAAAATCTTTAATGGAAATTTTATTTTACTGCTTTTTTATACAGGATTTCTTATATTCAAATATTTTAAGAGGCTTTCATTATTGCTTACGTCTCTTAAATGAACATCAAGAAAAATTTTAAAAAAGTATAAAAAATGCATAGTAAAATTTTCATAAGATTTTTCTTAGGACCTTTTCTGAATATGTGTAAGACTAATTTTTTGGTATATGGCAAGAACTTGATACCATAATATAAGAACTCTAAGAGTATAAATTAAAAGAAAGCTTAGAATTTTTTTAAGAAAAAAATTATTAGCTCAAAAAAACAAAAATCATAATTTAATAATTCTATCTACATAACAAAATGTAGAAATGCATTATTTTATTGATATTAAAAAATTTTTAAATGTGATGAAACAGGAAAATATTTTATTTTTCAAACCTAATTTTTTTTATTATCATTATACTAAATTGAATCAATTTTTCCTCAAAACGTTTTATCACAATATCATTTTTACTGGTTCCTTGTCATTTTTAAACAAGAAAGTCATAGAGAAAAAAAAAGCCTGAAAAATACACCTATTTTCTTTTTAAATAATAAATTATATATATATCTTATATTGGTCTATCAAATAATATTTAAACATAAAACTATCATTTGTCGTTATATCTCTGAAAAAAATTGACTCCGATCGAGAATCGTATCAATGATCTTACTTCACTTATATCACTGAGCTACTGCTGACATTAAGAGTAGCTGCCACCAAACAAAAATCTCTGGGTTCGAATCCAGTTCTAAGCATATTTTTTCCGGAAATATTAATAAGTGATATAATGTTTAAATATTACTTTTTTGTGTCCTAATATTCTTCATGTTACCAATTTATCAGTAAATATATTTTTTTCATTATTTCCATTAATTGGACAATTTTCCATCATATGGATCATATAGATCTTAATCTCGTTTATATATATACAAAAATCATTATACAAGAATAAACGAAAAAAAAAATTGTAAACTAGAACACCAATATATATATAAGTGTCTTATGTCCAAATTGGAATAAATAGATTTAGATGTTTGATATGTAGATGTGATAATATTATAAAAACTGGGTTATTTTATGTATTAACTAGATATACAAATGTATTTGTAATTTAATTATTTAAAAATTAGTATAGGAATTTCAAAATATATATACATATATAAATATATTTATATGTATATATTGAAAATAAATGTCAAAAAAAATTTAATTTTGGTTGATAAGTACAAATTTAAAAGAATTTTCTATTATATATAAACTTTATTAACAAGTTTGCTTAGTACAAATACTAATATAACATTATTTAAAAGAAAAAAAATAAGTGCAATTCAAAATTCATGGAATTTTTAACAAAACTGCTCATATTATACGATTGAATTATATTTATGATTTATTATATTAACTAAATGCTTTATGTTCCTCAAAACTTGTTGAACTGGAACAAACTTTGCAAAATTTAAAAAAAATTCAAATAAAAAAATTTACTAATAAATTATGTAAAATCATTAATATGAAAAATACAATAATGTAAAGCCAAATTTCTGGTCTTTTAAATTTGTATGTTTAGATGTGTATACAATTGTTAAAAAAAAGTAGCCTAATTTATTCCATAACTAAATTATATTAGTAACAGGGCTGTCGTGAAGAAGTGGCTGTCACAGAAGGAAAATAGTAATTTTTATAGTCTCTTATCTTAATCAGATAAATTGTTCAATTCACTTAAAAACGTCTTAATCTGAGCTGCACAAATTTGCTTCTCCTAGACAGCATTTTCCATTGCGTCAGCTCTGTTAGTGAACTAGGAAACTAGGCTAGTCCATGTCAATAATAAACTTATACTATACATGTTATATGAGTTATTCTTAAATTGTATTTTTTTTTAAATTTATGATTTAACAAATGAAAGTATAATAAAAATGAATTTCAGTTGTTTTTCTTCCAATTTAAACCTTTCATTATAGTAGTGGTAACACCAGTGAGCAGGCGCGAGGCTATGAGATCCCATCCTCCTTCGTCCCCAAAGGTTTTCAAATTTAAGCCCAACATTACCAAAATATCAATATTTTCAATTTAACTGCACCTACAAGTTAGTTATCCTCTCCAAATTATTTAATTTAATATTTAAAAATAAAGATATATTGTCATTCTCTGTCCATCTTGTAATCAAATGTCCAAAAGATTCCTAATTTAACTGTAATAAGTGAATGACAGACCGAGGAGGGAAGAAGAGATTCTTAGTACGGTTTTTAGATATAAATTTAGCGATTATGAATGAGAAACAAGTCTCTAGAAATTGGGATTCCTTTTTGTCTAAAGTTTTTATTCTTTATAATCCTGAAATTTCCTTAAGTAAAAAAGGTAAAGTAAAACTTGGTATTCTTCCTCTCCTTTAAAGGACATAACAAATCTAATGTTAATAAAATAGTGGGGAAAAGAGGTTGAGAAACACTGCCATACACTCAGTGGTGGAATAAGTCATTGAATTTGGCACTTCATTTATTTGGAAACGCATAAAAAAACAGGCCGGAGCCCAGTGGCGTATTCAGGGAGTGTTGGCTTCCAAAAGAATTGAAAAAGTCCACAAAAAGAAGAAAAAATAATAAATTTAAATGAAATTTCTTATAAGAAACGCTTAC
>JAAAKE020083246.1:0-23552 GCA_010014785.2 Anisolabis maritima | reverse complement strand
TTAGGAAGGGAGTCGTTTAAAAAAAAAAAAAAAAAACCACAAAAAAAAAAAAAAAAAAAAAATTTAAAAAAATAATTTTTTTAAAAACACATAAAAAAAAAAAAAAAAAAAAAAAAAACAAATGTTTTTTTAAAAATAAAGTCAATTCTTGTATGAAACTCAAAAAAAAATTTTATTTGCCCCGCCTAAAATAGCACAGATACGCTACTACCCAATCACGAATCCAAGACAATATACCTATATTGCCTCTAAACTAATACTTATGCGTATCAAAAATAAGTAAACACTTCCTAAACTTATTTGGGGACAGATATAGACTTTTTTTTTGTGAGGTCAGACAAGGGGCGATTTGAGAAAAAAGTTTTAAAACAGCAGACATGTCGGGAAACCTGTAAGCTTCCTCTTTCACTTAGGTCGAGAGTACTCCTAGAATTTTAACAAATTGTTTTGAGGTGGAGTCATGATCCGCTCCGCGTATTATATTAATATACTCCAGTAAATATAGATTATAGATTTTTAAACTCTATTACTTCCTCTCAACTAGCTCATTCTTTTGGTCAATAAAAGAACTACAATTTGACAATTTGATTACTTGCAACTGATCTTAATTTTGCATCTTTGACATTAAAACTAATCAAAATTGCTTTTCATTTAATTAGAGTTTCACATTTAGAATGAATTAGTGGAATTAGTTAAAAATTTAAATTAATTATCTTTTATTTATTTCGCGAAGCTTATTTTTTTTGAATTTATAAAAACTTCTATTCATTCATACTTGGTAAAGTGTTATTTTTTGTTCTATTATTATTTTATCAAGAATAAATATGTTTAAATCAATTGATTTTTCAACGAAAAATTTACATTTAAGATATTAGTAAAAATTATGAATTTGTTCAATATATAGAAATATGATTAAATTTATATTACTTATCGGTAAATTGAGATATATATTATTTTTTAACTTAAATATTCTTTGTTAAATTATTTTTCTATTTTTTTCAGTGATAATTAATTTATGTTTAATATCTGGAGAAGTTTCTTTAAATAGAAATAGTCAAGAAACCACAGAAAAGCCATGTGTATATCCAGAATGTGTAGATCAAGAAGATGTGAAAAATTCCTTGACCAACGAACTCCAAGTAATTTATTTATAATAATTTTCTTTTAATATAACAAACATATACTAACATATTGATAAGTATAATCCTTATTTACTCTTAATTCTTTTTGAATTGATTTTGTTTTAGAAGCAATATGTTCTGGACCACCCAGAAAAAATTAATAGTTTCTTCAATGATAATATTAGTTTTTTAATTGAATTAGATGAATATAATAAAAAAAGGGACGGTTTAGCAAATGTATCATCGCCACAAAATACAAGTGCTGAAGAAAATGCTAATAAGACTAAACTTGTCATGAGTTGTTTACCAAGAACCACAACTGAAGTTCCTCAAGTAGAGGTATTATAAATAAATTTTAAAAATATCATAAACCAGGGGTTTCAAACTGGACTTGCACTTTACAAGTGGATTTTAAGGGAAGAGCCCAAAAAATTTTGATACTATCATAACAATACTTAATTAAGTAAATATAAAATACTAATTTTTATATAATTTTTTGAAATTCAAATGAAAAATAATTTTAATTTTATAGAGATCTTAAGGACACCAAAAAATAGCTTCGATTGTTTGACACCCCTGTCATAAACGATAAACGATTGTCTTAATTATAAATCCTTACTTCCAAGATCATCACAAAATTCTTCTTTCTTTTTTCCTTTTTATAATTTTTAGTATAAACCTGGTCCATTTTATAGAGTTTGAACCCTACTTCCATAATCAAATGTTGAAACAACTCTTCAGAAATGTTTTATTAAAGTGTTTCTCAACTTTTTTCACTATTGCTTGCATTTGTGTGACCACTTTACCTCATAAATGAGAGAGGGAATAAAAATTTTGAACTTTTTTGCTCGATCCATTTTTCTTCCTTAGAACACTTGGCGCCCTAAAAGTTGACAAACGCTCTTTTAATATGCTTTGTGACGCAATTTGATATTTGCTGGTAGCATAACATTTTCAAATTTAATATCCTTTCGGTATTTTATTTTTAATATCGATATCCTCTTCTATATATTGTATAGTCATCCAAACAACTTTTCACAGAAACTCATAAAGTAGGCCTTAAAACAATAAAATATCGAAGCCTCAAAAAAGCAATTAGAACAACCGAACTAACTAATACGCCCTTAAGGAAGTTCTAGTCATGGGATCTTCAAAATAATTTAAATATTATGTCAGAAGAAATCGATACTAATACTTTCTTGCAATAAATGTTATCATTCATACATACATCAAAGTTCTAGATCAAATAAGAAGACTATAATAAATAAAATAAAAAAAAAGTAAATGGTTGGACTTTTAACAACACCAGACGAAGAGATCCTTAGGACCTTTGAGAGTAAAATCTAGTTTAGTCTGCGACGGGAATGATGAGAATAGATCATGAATTAGAAGAATTTAATAGAGGAAGTTGACATTGTTCAGTTTATCGAAGATCGACGTGGTTAGGTTCCTTCTAGATAAAAGATTAGTCGAGAGTCCACTGGCACAGGGAAGGATGAAGATGAATAGGAAGGGATGAGAGTTAATCGAGACTGTGTAAAGGATGGGAGATTGTGGAGCAGGCAAAAGGTCCAAAGGCCCCAAAGAAGAAGTAATAAAATCAATATTTATCTTTAATTCTATTTAAAATGTTTTTGTTCTAGAGACAATATGTGCTGGACCATCCAGAAACTGTTAACAGTTTCTTTAATAATAATATTGATTTTTTAATAGAACTGGATGAATATTATAAAAAAAAGAAATTAGACCATTTTGTCCGACTACGAATAGCTGAGGAAAACGCAAAAAAAGCAAAATTTGTCATGAGTTGTTTGCCAAGAACCACTACTGAAGTTCCTCAAGTAGAGGTATTATAATTAAATCAAAAAAGAATATCATAAACGATTTTCTTAAATTACATTTGCCCCCCACCCCCCCAAAAAAAAAAACTTTCACAACATTTTTTTATAATTTTTTTTCTAGTACAAACCTGAACCTTATTGAGGGCTTTAAGAATATAGTTTGACCTCCTCAACAACAAAAAGTTGAAACAACCCCCAGATATATTTTAATATAGGCTATTTGTTGGTCGCGCCAGATTTTGAAATATTGATATTATTTATTATTTGATATTTTATTTTTAATACAGCTATTATTATATATATATATATAATATATTAGCTGTATTTATCTTTAATTCTATTGAAAATGTTATATTATATATATATATTATATTATATATATATAATATAATAGCTGTATTAAAAATAAAATATCAAATAACAAATAATATCTATTAATGACTATACAATATATATATATTGTATAGTCAAAAATAAACTTCTAGTTTTATTTCAGAAAATTATAAGGTTTTTTTACACCAGTGTTGATGTCTTAAAATTTTTAGGTAACTATTTTCAATAAACAAAGAAAATAATAATATAAAGATTTTTAAATAAAATATAATGGTCTTATAAAAACTTTTTTATAATAAATGGAAGTAGAAGGATAATATTTTTTATTTTTAAACAAATAAAATAAAACAAAGTCGATCAAAACATTGTTTTGTTTTTAAAAATAAAAAATGTCTATAAAAGTTGTTTTGGCTATCAGTATCCTTTTCCATTTCCATTTTAGAATAAATCCACGCGATCGTCCAGGGACACTGAGTCCAAAGTGATACGAACCATCAGATACATTGTTACAATCGACCCAATGAACACAGCATATTTGTTTTTTATTTGGTGTGTGCACTAGTCCATTAGAACCAATGTATCTCAGAGATCGTTTTGGACTCTTGTTTACACTAAACTCTAGTCATTTTATCACTAGTTTATACAGGATTTTTGTTTTGAAATTGGAGGGAAATTTCGCTTTTTTTTTTTGCAATTCCATTAATTTCCTTGTTTTTGGTGGCGTTATCTTTTTTTAATAAACAAAGTGGGGGTTACCATTCCACTTAGTTAAATAAAGAAATAAAATTTTATATACACTTAGAGTTTTAATGCAAATGAGCAATAGGTAATACTTAAAGCATTGTTTACACATAAATAGATACGGCGCCAGTAGACATATGTGTGCCAAATAGTAGATTTTTTCATTTGCATTTGTATCTTTCCTACTGGCATCAGCATATCTATTTACATGTAGGCCATGTATTACGCCTTATTCTTCATATTAAATCATGAAAACTGAATGAGCCCTTAGAAAATAACTTACAAACCCCAATCATCTTTGCTTAGAAGGAGTTCTCCCATGATTATTTATTTAATAATGTAACTCTTGACTTTTAAATACGTTTAGTTTCTTGATTGAGACCATTATCAGATTTGGAATTGTATCAACAAAGGATATATATATAGGGAAATAAGGAATAAAACCAGCCTTAATCTCTCCTTAATTCAGCTCCAATTTATTGCAAGCATCTCTTCTCTGTAACCGAAAGTACTGTATTTCTCTCACTTAGAGACATATGATCTTGACTCGATTAAAGATTCCACATTAGAAATACCTTATGAAAATTTATATACATAAGGATCTCAACAGAACTGAGGATGGGTCTCGTATGCGACTTAAATTCTTACAATAAATTGAGATTGATTAAGACTGATTTTTTTCCAGTATTGGTTTCCATCTAACACTTAGCTAATTGTATATGTATATACGTGAATTTTCTTTAATTAATATATATATATATATATATGTATTATCTGGTGAAAATCACATTTCTGATCCTGATCCCAACCAAGGATAAAAAGCTTAAAGAATATAATCTTTATCCACAAAGACATTTATTCCTCATATTTATTTTTAAATTATATTTAAGTAATCTAAGCATAGAAATTTACCTAGTTATTAGCTGAGTGCTTCCCTTTGATTAAAAGATGTTAATAAACATTAATAAATTGTATAAATTTCGACAAGGATCCCATCTTCATTGTCTGAGCGTCTCAGCTCAATTAAAGAAAGTAAGGTCTGAAAAGCTTGTTAGAACTTGTTTTCCCGTAAAAAAAAAGTTCACAAGCTGGATACCTATATTCTTTGTATAGATTAGACAAAGTATAAGCCTAGCCTGGACTCAAAGATAATGATTGAATAATTAGAAAATTTTTTTGAAGGAGGCCTGCAAAAATATCTTAGAAAAAAAACTATGAGTGAGAGTGTAGAAGTGTACTAAACACGTAGCATAAATTAGCCATCTTCTTTTACTTAGAAATATACCAGCCACTTGGATAATAGGTTTTTTTCTCCAAGAAAAATAATTATATAAATACCGTAGAAACTCGATTATCCAGATTAATTGAGAATAAGAACCCTCCAGATAATCAATTATAAATAATTAAAAAAAAAATTGTTCAACTTTATTGAAATATATTGTATAAAACGTTGGGCTCATCGCGTCCCAATTATCTGCGTCTTTAGGGTCTTAAGTAAAATTATTGGATCTGGGTGATTAATAAATATATGATAATTTTTAAAATAGAAAAATATTTTCTCCAATCAGTTTTAATATTGCCAATTTAAAAAACAAGGTTTTTTCATTTGGTCTAACATTTTAAATATAATAATTTTTCAATATATTTTGTTTGGGTCTTTGGCTCTAGATAAAGTCCCGGTTTGGCCCTCAATAGCTACTCCTTTGTATCTACATATAATATAGAATTTATTTATTATTTTCTTTTATTAAGAGACGAGTTATAGGAAGTTAGAGCAAAACAAAAAGTAGTCTAACTATATATATTATAATTTATACATAACTTATTTAATCCTCTTAGCAACAGGGCATTGGCGTATTCAGGGCCTTCTCTCGCCCGAAGCCAAACAAAATGAAAAGAAAATATAAATATTGTAAAAATTATAAAATATAAATTAAACTTGAGAGGAAAAATTCTATCTGCATCCTCAAACAAAAAAACTTTGGGAAGAAATTTTTCTTTTTGAAAGTCAATTACTTTTTTTTTTTTTGCAGGTTTTTCACCCATTTTCCATGTTTGAATTTTTATATGATCTTGTATTTTTCTTTGTTTTGATAAGCGGGTCTATTTTTCCTTCCCCTTGACCGCTCTTCTACACTTTAATAAAAGATTTTAGCCCTCTTTTCGCAAAACTCTTAACTTATCCCTAGTATTATTAGTATTTGAAGTACAAAAGTTAATACACTTCTGTTTTTAGTCAGTAAAAAGATTTAAAAAAAAAAACAAATATATTTATATTTTACTAAAGATAAAGAAGTTAGAATAAAAATTTTAACCATGTTAAATCAAAACACTCTTGTAAAAACAGAATTGAATTTATTTTTCTGATCGTGTTAATTGAAACTGTAAAAAAAAGACCTTGGCAGGAATTGGTTTATCTTTAAATGCAGATATTAGAATAATTGTTTGATATTTGAGGTTTTATTTTTTTGACTATACATAACATAACAATTTTTATGTTAATTATTTAAATATAAAAATATATATTCGCATCGCTGTCTGCCGAATCATTTTTTATTGAATTTTTTGTTTGTGAGTTATAATTGAGCAGACTGACAGATTTTTATATAATATATTAATTTTTAAATTTATACTCTTTTTTTTTTTTAGATTGTAAATGCCACAAGACTTGTCAATCTTTTAATTCCATCACCAAACATAACATCTCGAATGACTCCTGCTCAATGTGTAGCAATACTATTTTATGGAAGACATTGTCAATTTAGTGTTGTTGTCGCACCGCATTACAATGCCTTAGCACGGGTTTTTCCAGATATAAAAATTATTGCTGTGGACGCTTTTAAAGTTCATAGGTATTTTGAAAAATTTTTGTCTTTAGAAAACGATCAGTAATTTAAAGGTAATTTTCTCCCATTTTTAGTTTTAATGCACAATTTGGGATTGTTGGAGTACCAACCGTTTTGTTTTTCCATAATGGTCGAGCGGCCATAAAATATAATGAGAGTGAATATACCCTAGAGATGTTTTCTAAATTTATTACAACATATACAGGTATGTGAAATCATAAATTTAAATATTAAACTTAATAGAAGGCTGAAATACACAAAGAATTCATTGAAAAACAACACTTTTATTTAAAATGTACCAAAAAAAAAATTTTCTTTTGTAAATATAATACAATTTTTAAATATGTTTATTAATAATCTTACAAAACACATGAAAAAGCGTTTTTTCTTTTCGGTACATAAAAAAAAAGGTGTTAATTTCATTATATTATATATTATATTTTTTACTATTATTTTAATCAAATTTGTTAAGGAGTTATTTTAACTTTTTAGATTTTAAATAAAAGTATTGTTTTTCAATAAATAAGTATTTTTGTGAATTTCAATCTCATTACGCGTAAAATTGTATAGAACATTTATTTTTTAACCATACTGACCACCTTTGGACATAAATACAACTATCAAATTGGACTGAAGATGAACCAATAAATCTCGTTCAAAACGCCTTTTTTTATTGAGTATAAAAAGGCTGCTTTATTACTGATCTACCCTCTCCTTTATATTAGTTAATTTTTTTCAAAATATATATTTTAAGAATTGTCAAACAAGATTATATTGTCAGATTAAATAAGGACCGAGAAGAAAAAAATAATTGTTTGAAAACCTGGATTACTGAAAATATTATACACGAATTTTACAATTATTTTTAGATATATTATTAAATTTTTAAAATTTATTGATTGATCTGAAGGGGCTCCTTATTTAAAATTAGTATATTTATAATACTGACTAACAAAACTGAAATTCGATTTATTTTAATTTACAAAAATGGAGGATTAAACGGTTTTTCTAAAGCTTATTATTTGAAAAATAGCCGAGTAGTCGACTTGTCTAAAACCTATTTAAAAATGACCGCTTAGTCAGCTTTTCCTATTATTTGAAAAGCGATCAATTACTAAACTTATCTGACTACACTCATACCGGCCTAGGTGCGTTCCAGAAAAATCGGCCGTAAAACGAAATTGCCGTATAATGAATCGTTACTGCCGCCCCGGCCGGCATAGAGCAGAAAATATATACAGGTATTTCCCGACCTTTTGACCGGACATCGAAAAATTTATGGCTTTAAATCGAAACTTAAACATAATTACCCAAGACAGTTATAGGCGAAAACGCGTATAAAGAGGGCTGGTATAGCGTGGTAGGGGTGAATATTTATTTGAAAAATGACTGATAAGAATGGATTATGTGTCTGAACTTATTTAAAAAAAATGGCCGATTAGTCAGTATTCCGGTTGAAACTAATATTCAAGACCAATTAATGGATTTAAAGAACTACACTTATTTGAAAAATGGCTGATTATTCAGATTTTACAAAGAAACTATTATTTAAAAATAACTGAGTAGTCTGCTTTTCTGACTCAACATCAAAGATAATAATAAAAATATTTATTTATTATTTCAATGCCTGGTTTCTTCTTTCCATTAAGACTATTCATTAATTAAACTGAAATTCAAACCTTTTTTTCTCATGGTTCAAATAAAAAATGAGTAATGAAGTTGCAAAACTTTCCTGCTATTCTAAATATCATAGCTATTCTAATATCATAGCATACATCTCGGAAAAAATAGAAGAGACCACACTGTAGAGTATACAAGTCGTGTTTATTTTTTTTTTGTTATTTTTTAGGTAATGTTTATATAAATAAATATCCTTTTATTAATTATATTGAAAAAAGAAAGAAAAGTCAAAAAGATTAAATAAAATTCCAGTTTTCTCTATGCGATGACAGGTTTATTATCTAATCTCTTTTTTTTAGTTTTTTTAAAATAAATCCCCTTCCACTCAACTGTTTGTTATGAAATTGGGTACAGGTCTGGAAATAAATGTCTTAATTATTACCTCTAAGTTTCAAAAGGTTTGGTCTAGGGGATGATGAGAAAATTGCGGCCTTTTTTACCGCCCCCTGAGAACCATTCATTTCAAATTTTAATATTTTCGTAGGCTCTCCTAGGACTATAAATTTATAAAGTTTCTTCCCCCTGATTAACTCTAGATTTAAGCCAATAAAAAGGCACATACATATACACATACGCACATTAAAATTTTTTTGCATTTTTGGGGTCCTTTTGACTTGAAACGTAAAAATATTTTTAAAAATAGATAGGTTAAATTTTTCATGATCATAATGCGTTTTATATATCAAACGCAATCTGAATTTCAACAAGTAAATATAAAAGAATACAATTTAATTATAAAGGTAAATTTAAAAAGACAATTATTCGGCTTGTTCTAATAAAGTTATTATTATCATATATTGAGATAAAAGATTTTAATAACATTAATGATCTCTAATTGAAACCAACCATTTTGTGAGTTTGACTTAGGTTAGAATCAATTATTGTTAAAACAAATTTAAATTACCTGAGACCAGTGCTGTATTTGTTTGAAGTTTTTACAATATCATTGTCACTTCACAATAAATTACTAAAGAATAATATTTTTGAAATCACTCATTTAATAAAACGCGATACAAGACAAAAGCCATGAAATATGAGATGACTAAATGATTGAAGCAGACGCCAAATGTATCGTTTCTTTATTTTCTTTGGAGGTCTAAATCTCTTTGCCCGGAAATGAAAACAAAAATTCAAATTTTAAATTTAAGAAAATATAATAATATATTAAAAAACTCATAATCCTCGTTGATTAAATTTTTTATTTATTATACAAAATTACCAATATAAATAATGTTTATAGAAATATTTATTGAATTCAATTTGTAATTCATTTTCTTTTAGAAAAAATAAACTATATTACAGAGCAGTTTAGAGGTTACAAGCAAGTCATATTAGGGGTAGAAATCAAAATTTCGTTTGGAACTCGTAGACAGACTTTAAGATAAGGAAGGCTCCCTTGGCGTATAAATATATGAAAAATAACATTAAACACTTCAGGAAGCGTAGGTGAATCTTAAGATTCTTCTTCTTAAACAATTGTACGAGAATCGTGTCAAGTAATTATGGAGAGGGGAAGAAAGCCCGAGCCAAAAAATACTTATGTAAAAAAATGTCTGAAACGAGTGAACGAAAGTCGCGTCACATGATTACTTGCAACTTTTCTTTGTTTTTAAACTGGTAAATTTAAATTACGACCAGAATAATGACACAACTAATTAATAAAATTTGTTGACTACCATGGTATAACTTTGGACTCAGATTCCATCTATTATAAAAAGCGAAAGAAAAACATGGACAAAAAATTTTCAACAGAAGTCAGGGATGCAGAACAGGCGGACTGCGCAGCTAGTATATCATAATCTGTAAATGTATGGTCTAAAACAGGGATGGCAAACTTCAATTGACTGAATCATTCTTGATACCTCTATTTAATAAAAACAGAAGTGGGCCACATATTTATTTACCATATTAATGTTAATGAGAAACTTGCTGTTGCATCTTATCTGCTAATGTTTCAATAGGTTCATAATTTGCACATGTAGCACTCGCATCTGCACCTAGGCGATTCATGGTGCTTGATTTTATAAAATTCATATGTGAAAACAACGATACACACAAATATGTGGAATCAAACAATGTTAGTAGAGCAAGTGGCAATTTTTAAATTGTTTCAAATGTGTTGGGTAATGAATTACAAGAATGATGTTTTCAACCATACTTTCTAGAGATTTGGTACTTGACGATTTTATTTCATTTTCTTGTAAGTTTATCTGAATAAATTAAGTTTTCCATACTATACTTTTGTTATATATGAGATCAATCTTTACATGGTGGCAGCGGTAAAGATTAATGAATAAATATAAGACCAATTTTAACATTTTGCCTCCCAAAAAAAAAGCTATGTTAACAATAAGTTTTTAAAATATAAAAATGTAATATATATTCCCTCTAATAAAGGATATTTAATTTGCAGGATTGGGATCTCAAGGAAAATTGGTAGTAACTTCTGCTGATTTTAAAGGACCTGTACCAAGTATCATGAGCAATGAAACTGACTATTATCTTGCATTAGCCTGGTTTTTCATTTCATTATGCGGCATTTACTTATTTAGCAAATCTTCTTGGTGGCGTTTAATAAAAGAAACAATCTTGAACACCTGGAGAGAAACCGAAGCACATCATGAACATTCTGATTAAATAACATAAATAAAAAATTAATTCCTGTAAAAAAATTAAACAAAAAAAAAAACAAAAGTAATTATTTCTTCAACTGAAATTTATTCTTGCTGAAGCACGTTATCAAATAAATTTTTCTTCCAAAAAAAATGTCGAAAATATTTTTTTCTATTAATTTTGTTTAAACCTTTACGAAATTGTTATAATTAATTTAAAATTGAGGTATTAATTTTGTTATTATTATATGTCTCTTTAGTTATATCGATACTTGTTGATAACACACCAGTTTTACTATTGTTATTTTCTAATTGACGTTTTTTGGAGATATGTCCGAGGGAGGGGCATATTGTTTCATCCTGATTATTCGATCCAATTGTTGTATGGCTACGTTTTAATACGCAACACCCTTTTTGTGGTCTTGGAGTTTCTTTGGTTTCACAATAAGCCTTTGTTAATTTTTCTATAGTAGAATTGGATGGTATAAGAGTTTCACTTCCATTATTATTAATTGATTCACTGGGGTTAATATTGGATTCATTCTGCGTAATATTTGTGGAATGATTATTATTTTCTAAAGGTACATTTTTATCTATATCATCATGTTTTTTCTTTTCTTTTCGAGCTGACGAAATTTTATGTATTCGATTTAGTTTGGCCTTTTGAGATTTATTTTTCAATATAGTAGCTATAAATCTGAAATAAATAAATATATATATATAAATAAATAATCAAGTAATGTGAAAAAATTTGTGGCTGGAAAATATAATTAAAAATAAAAATCGAATAAAATAAAAACAACAGCTATTATTCTTTTAATAATCGTAGGACAAAAGTCTAAATCAGGGGTTTCCAAAGTGCCCTCTCATCGTTTTAGAACCAAGATTCAATGAAATTATAACAAGAAAAGAACATACAACATACACTTCAAGTTTTCTTTTTCTTAAATTATTAGTAGTATTCGATTGGGAGGATGCAGACAAGGAGGTTTTTTCACAAATTAAACGTACAGAATTCCCAAATGAGACGTTTCGACTAAATTTTATTTAGTCATCTATTTTCAGTCTATTAAGGAACTTGTCATGTTTAAATAGATTTATATATTTGGACATGATAATAATTCTGAAAATGAAAATGACAAAATAAAAGTTGCTTGAAACGTCGCAATTCGGAATTTTATACGTTTAATTGGTGGAAAAACCTCCTTGGCTGCATCTTCACAACCTAGTACTACTATTACTAACCTACAGCCGCCACAAACTCTTCTAATCTTTTTTTTATTTTAATATGTGTTGGCAATAATTAAGGCATCCATAT
Source organism: Anisolabis maritima (assembly GCA_010014785.2). Lineage (NCBI taxonomy): Eukaryota > Metazoa > Arthropoda > Insecta > Dermaptera > Anisolabididae > Anisolabis > Anisolabis maritima. The sequence goes on along the minus strand of JAAAKE020083246.1, from coordinate 11,060 downwards.
TACATTATAAAGAATCTGGTTGTTTTATTTTAATAAGAAATATAAATTGGGCTCTAGATTGGGAAAATTCTTTTATAAAAAAAAATTGTCTATACCTTTGTTTTCCGAAATCCGAAAGCGGCGAACTAATGTTAATGCGTTTACATCTCGGAAATTGTTTTGGCGACTGCAAAATAACAATAAAATATAAAATTAAAACAAGCAATTTTTCTGAATTTAATATTTAGAAATAAAAAAAATATGATTAATGCATAATAGTAATTATATATTAAAATATAATTGATTTTAGAGATAGATTATATAGAGAGAACAAACCTGAATTAAAGAAACAAAAAAAAAAATGAATCCCTAAATATTCAAAATTTTGTACAGGCACCAGAAGGAATTATTAATAATACAAGTATTTATTTTTATGCAATAAAAATTAACACTAAAATGAACATAAAAAATACTTTAAAAATTCACAACCAATTATTTGGAGTATTCTATAAACTAAAAAGCAGGGAGAGAGCATTTTTTAATAATATTATTTCTCCTTGGGAAAAAAAATAAAAGCCCTCAAAAAGATATTAGCAAGTTCAAAGTTCCTTAAAACTAATCATTGCCTTTTTTACACTACGGATTAAACATATTTTAATAACATCAAAGCCATATGATAACTATAGTATACAGGACCAAGAAAGCTTTTTTTGGGGGCCGTTATTTGATAATAAATAAACCCTCTCTCTACTTATTTCATGCAAAAAAAGAGAAAGAATAATTAATTTTTTTTATTTTGATTTATCAATCTAAATTACATATATAGTTCTAAAACTAATCAATTTAAAAAAGTATATAACTGAAAATAAAAGAGAAAAAGATATATATATATATATATATTAGAGATGTTTCACATACGGAAAGTTCATTAGTGAAAACAAATTATTTGATAATTGAAACCTTTATTGAAATGCTAAATATTTATATTAAGAAAATATTTAAGGATTCAGAGAAATGATTCAGCTTTTTATCTTAGGTGCCACTCACTAACCAATAAACTGAAGTGAATGGCACCTGAATCAAAAAAGCTGGTTTCATTTTTCCTAATCCTTATATCTGTCCAGCATTAACCTATTAATAATAATATTAAGAAAATATTTCATTTTTTTCATCCTTATTGGAATCAAGAATCTTAGATATTCGCTATTGCATTTAATTGGAGCCCTTCGTAAGTCTCTGCGAACATCCATAATATATTATTGTAATATATATATATATATAAACCTATCTAACTGTTAACAGTTTTACTTAAATAACACACAATTTATGACCTAAAATGAAAATCTTAATTAATGGCAATTATTATAACGTAGTAAACAGTTAAAAAAATCATTACAAAAATACAAAAATTTTTTAAATCTTTTGGTAATGAAAGTGGATCACTGGGATCTATGCTAAGGGAAACAAAGGAAGACTGGAAATGACTAGTTTTTACTAGTCACAGTTTGACGACATAAGGATGTTGGGATGATATCTCTCTTGCCTCACTTTTGGAGGAAAGATGGATTTTAATTCGGCAAAGCATCGACCATGGTAATCTGTAAAAAAGTGTCGGTGCATAGACACTTCTCTGTTCCAACAAGTGCAGGGATGCAGTAATTGACTCATCTCCTACCAGCCACCCCACACGCCTTTGAATTGACTCCACGGAAGAAAGAGAGTGCTGAGAGGCTCCTCTCCAGAAGTGGGACCCATACTCGACGCGGTCCGAATCTGAACTTGTAAATGGAACAGGTAAGGGAAATAACGCTTGGATCTGAAGAAACCATGCTTCCTAGCAGCGGATTTGACGATACAATCAGAACATTCTGTGAGAGATCAGAAGAAATTGTCACTCTCAGAACAGTAAAAGAGTTCTCCCACTCTAGAATATTATTGCTGTAGGGAGAACTATAATCCTCTTAATTTTCAAAAAAGAAACTGGGCAAATTATATCATATAGGAGGTCATTTTTTGAAAATGATACAATCATTGAAGCGAAAAATGATGGCATATGACCCTTTTCTTGCCCAGGCCTAATTTTCACCCCTTTGGACCAGCGGTTCTTAACCTTTTGTTTACCACAGACCCCTCTTTCAATATTTTTTGTTGTCGCGTACTTTCAGTTTTGTGGAATATAAAGTTCTAAACCCTAAAGGGTATCAAATATTTATTTTGAATTGTCCAGCCTCGGAGGTCCGCGAACCACAGATTAAGACCATAAAATTCCATTTTTATTGTGAACTCCTTCGTGATGCAGATTTAAGTAATCAAAAAAAATCTAAAGTTAACTCATTAAATATGAGTTTTATATAAGAAACGCTAACCGTTACGACTACACATTATAAATTGATTTAAGGATTATTTATTTTTTTGAAGACAGGGGGAGGAGGGGGGAAATTGTAAAATGTATATTTTGAACACCATATGGAAAATGATGTGCTCATATTTAAGAATTTCCAATAAGAAAACATTGGTAAATTCCATAAATACTAAATATAAAACTAACAAGTTCTATAAAGTGAAAAAAGAAGACATTAATACGATTATTTATTAATTGCTTAATAATAGAACTTTAGAAACGTAGAGACATGAAGGTTTATATGTAGGTCAAGATGATGAATTAAACTGGTCGTTAATGACAGTAAAATCCTAAAATTTATGTATCATATTAATGGGGGTCCAGAGAGAGGAACCCCTTCTGTGGCCCATCATAAAATACAAATTTTTATATTTATAACTTTTCTTAAGTAAGTGTATAAAATAAAATAAAGCATCATAAAAAGAAGTATCTAATAGAATGATGATATGTAACTGAAATATAATTTTTTTATATAAAATGAGTGACTCAATTTTATAATTTAAAAAACAAAATCAAAAATAAGAGAATATAAATAGTACTTATGCAGCGAGATACATGCAATTTTAAAATTAAAATGTTGAAGATTAAAAACATAAATTATTCAATTTTTTAACAGTTAATATTATATACATTCTGAATGTAAAAAGGACTTGGTATAAAGTATAAAGATACCTACTCAATCAAAGGAAGTGCAGACAAATAATTAGGAGCCTTAATATAACTAAGATAGGGGATATCATTTTATGACCTTTAATTATTAGATGATCTGATTAAGGTATTAATGTAAGTTCAAATCCGCTTATGGCATAAATGATTTCGGGAGGAACTCCAGTAAATTCGAAAATAGTAAGCTCCAAAATAATGCCTTTTTTTCTCTCGTGTATTAATATAATTAAAAATTTTTTGATTTGTAATCAATTTATTTGACTATATCAAATTTTTAAACTAATATAGGTTTTTTAAATGTATTGACAATAGTGCTATCGATGTTTACACCCAAGTTTAAAGTAAGAAAAAAATTAATTAAAAAAATAATTTGAAACAAATTAATGAGAATTTATTGATAACTTTATTAAAAATAAAAAGAAATATCTTTTATTTAAAGCGAATTATTTTTGCCTTATTTTTGAGGGATCTAAATATATACATATATATATATGACTGAGTGCAATTTGGATAAATTTGGCAATGGATAAATATAATAAAGTCAGAAGATTGCCACTATATTATACATATTTTCTTTATTGATTCAACCCTCTGATATTTCGGTTAGTTTGGATAATCAGCAAAATTAGATTTGTGTCAAAAAATATAAATAAATTCCTCAAAGGACATTCATATAGAATATTTATAATAGCGAATTCTATTATAGCAACCACTTACTGATTTAAGGGACATTTTGATTATCATTGTATAAATAATATATATGATTATATTTTTAAGACATTCATATATATGCTTTTTTGATACAATCCTCAAAGGCCTCAAACCAACCAAAGACCGAAACGTACAAGATTGAATCAATCAAAAAATTTAGTAATTGAGAGAAGAGATTTTTTTAGTCTTTTTCAGCATTTGAGGTCATTTAGACTCCATCCATATTTATTTTAATTAAATGGAAGTCAATATAATTTAAATAAATTTTATTGCTAAGGACGGGAAACGAACCAGTGACTCTTAGATCAAGAGCTTTACCTCTGTCTGCTCTAAGGAAGAGGGGGAAAATAAATTTTAACAAAATCATAGATTATGTCAATCAAATCAAAGTTTTAATTGTCTAACTTTTTTAGAAAGAGTAGGTGTATAAATACTTTTATTACTAATTTACCTAACTCATGGGTTCTTAACCTGGGGTCCACGGATCTCCTTTCAGGGGTCCGTGAGTTTAGATGAGAAAATATCAACTCAGTATATTCATTGTCAAAAAAAATAAATAAATATTTATTGAACAAAAAATTAATTTTTTAAATATCCTAACTTCTCATAGCTAAAAGGTAACTAATTTTTTTTAATTTTGCTTAGGAATGCTAAGAAAACATATATACACGATTAGCTTAAATTGGCATACAAATAAAATTTAACTTTTTTGTTTAACTTGAATTTCCTAAATAGTAACTATAATACATGTATATCTCTGTTCATTATATGATGAATTAAAAAAGAATCATCTAGAATTAATTGATCATGTTTTTATTTTATTATGTTAAGTGTATTTCAATAAAAACATACTTTTAGTTTAAAAATATTCGGAGAAAGGGTCTTTAGCCCTTAGCGTTACTGTCAAAGAGGTCCGTGGTATAAAAAAGGTTAAGAACCCCTGACCTAATAGCTTTTTTGAAGATTAATTAAAGGAAAATTATACTTAGTAATATTTAAAACCGTGCATCATAATATATTTTAAAGAAAATGACTTGTCATTTTATAAAATCTTAACCCTGTTAAATATGATGATCACTTATGAGTGAGAAGGGCTGAGGAGGAGAGATATAAGGCATAGGATATTATATTATCCGAACGAAACGTTTGCAGGTAATAGAGACGAACTACTCAAAAGAATTAATTAAGAATAAACTACCACAGAGGGCTGACAGCGCGCCAACTAAATTTACACCTATACTTTCTAGATGGGAAGAAACTCCATCTCTCGAATTAGCGTTATGAAGTCACAAGCCCAAAATTTGACCAAAATATATGAAATAAAAATTTTTAATAATTTGCAATGTATTACAATGAAATATAAGCCCGATGAGACGAGAGATGAGTACGTGAGAGTAACATCACTCAGGCAGGTTCACGTATCGGATTTCATTTGTCCCTTGAGAAATAATAGATAAAAATGATGTTATTGGAATTTTACACGTGTGAACTTAATTCGAAATTCAGGCTCAGTTTCGGACCATATAAATACACCGGTGTCTTTAAGTTGTTATCCGCCGACCACCCCTACCCATCATTCTTCCCGTTTGTTAATAAATCAAATGTATTCTTTTATAAATTTATCAAATAAATTCAAAGTAAATAATTATTTTAGTTAATTCTCTATCTTCCGCCCGAATACCAATACGACGAATATCTAGAAGAAATCACGGCGACGGTACTCCATAATACCCCCTTCACAGCAAAAGCTCTAGAGAATCCTTTTTTTCAGACCAATGTGCGTATGCATAATATCATCAAGTACAACCTGAACAAGTTTATCAACAAATTGCAGCCATCTATAAAAGTCAGTTGAAAATTTGAAAAAACTTGAATATACTAAAAAACAGTAACAGAGATGAATCACAAATGCTATCACCTTCAGGTTGGCTTACTATCGTTGGTGAGAATTCCAGTTTAATTAGAGTCCAAAGGTTTTATTCTCTTAAGTAGTTGGTCTCTGAGAGGTCAGCGAACGTTTTATCAGGTCAACCCATTAAAATAGAATGAAATCTTATTCAAACAAACAATTAAAGAACAATAATTTAGAAATAAAGAATAATTAAAAGTAAACATTAAGTATAATTTTTAAACAAAATCCATCATTTTAATAAGCAGGAAAATAGAGAAATTTTCTAAATAATTTATCATTAATTAGTCATTAAAAAATTTTATCAATCTTCTTTTCATACCGCTACATGCATTAATGTTAATGTCACTATTAGTTTAATAGATAAGAGAGAGATAGAGAGCATTGCAACTTTAGAAAAGAATTGAAAATTTTAATAACAAAACATTTTCTTTAAAACTAGATGCTTAAAAATACAAAACTAATAAAATATTATTAAATAAATATGAGTATATGTTGTTTAAAAAAATCAGAGTTTCTCAATCATTAAATATTTTATATTGAGGGGTGTCCAAAAAAAATTTCTTATTAATTTCTTGCTTACAAAGAAAATGAAAAAAAAAATAAATCTAAACTTAATGAATGAGATACTCCGTATATAGGAATATTTATTGGTTATATGATGGAATGGAAAAATGTCTTGGCGCACCCAGGTGCAATAATTGAAGACACACCTAAACTAAGTATATCTTTTAATTATTAATTATTATTGGTAGTTCATTTCGAAGTATATTGTTTCAATACTAGGACAATAAGTAAAAATCGAAATGCCCCCAAAAAACCACCATTTACTTCAATAATTTCACAAAACTAAAATCTAGGAAAAATATAAAAACTGAGTTGAAAAGAGGAAGGTCCAAAGAGTCTACGGAAATAGTCAGATAATGTAATAATAATATTTTGTGATTATAACTCTGGATTGCGAAGTGATAGCAGGTAACACAAGGGAGGTGTTATTCGTCTCGTCTATATGAGATCTATCGGAATCTGTATCAATCCACCCAACAGCCAACAACCACGGGACCTATTCTAAGATTTGCGACTCCTACATAGTTAACGTTATTGATTATTATTAATTTCTGGGAGCGCCACTGATTTGGATAAGAGGATTTAATCCTTATTATACACATAAATGTAAGGATTGTCCTTACTACGACATTTAATGGCAAGAAAAAAACTACTTTGACTTCGCAAGAAAATGCAAAGAACAATAAGTTGCAACATCAAAAGATGCTTTTCTAAAAGCCAATGTTGGATATTTTAAAGTTTTTTTTTTAGATATGATAATAATTAGACAAATAAAAAATAAAGAAAATATAGTATATATATATATTTATAGTAAATTCTAATCACATGGCCGTATAGATGAAGGGGTGGCAGATCTTATCATGAAAGAAAAAAAATCAAACCTTAGATATACATTACTGTATAATAATAAAAACACTCACCGGACAATCCAGTTACATAAATATGGAATATATATACGGCCTTGTGTAATAATGTAAATAAATCACTAAATTTGTTTGTTTTACTTGGCTATTTTTGTAGTAATATTAATACGAAAAAACATTCCAATTAATGAAATATAATATACAATTTTTTTATTCTAAATAAAGCAATCTCACTTAGCATTGTTCTTTATACAGCATGTTAAATTTATATTTTTTAGGACTGGACAAAGAAAAATTTGTGCCCGAGCTAGGTATAGCCCTCCCTTTCTCCCCTAATTATTTTCCTCTAGAATTTTTATTTGATCTTTGTTATAAAATTTATCTATAGTGTCTTTTTTTTGTCATTCAGTATATCTACAAATCATTTCCAAACTCTCTAGCCAAAATTCCTCTAAAATTATGGGAAATTATTTCTTTATTAAGTTAGAATTTATAAAAATTTGATCCTAGGAAGAGTGAGTGATATGGGTTTTCAGGGATTCTTCAATAAATCTTATGAGAGATTCCCTTGTATTTTATCTATGAACAAGATCTTAAAGATACGAAATTAGGATGATAAATTATAAAACTCAACGTATCTTATGTATTTAAAAAGTTAAAATATTCTTTTTTAAAGAAGAAGTTTCTTCTTAAATTCTTTAGTGGTGTCTACGTAAAAAGGTAAAAAAAAAAAGTATAAATCCCCTTTCAATAAATCAAAAATACAAAAGCTAGCAAAAATATGAAAACCGAGTTGAAGAGACGAAGGTCCAAAGAGTTAAGTGAAATCGGGTTCAAGGTTGAATTATACAAAAATGAGCAATGAGCGCATTCACAATTTTTTGATAAATTAGAAGCTCAATAAATGGAAAAATGGTATAGTGGCATAGCACGTACATCGGGGTACCTATAATAAGTAAACAATCGCCAAGCGACATATCCTAAAACACCTCCAGCCAAAGACCTAGTTTTTTCAGAATATTTTTCATTAAAAATACTAATAGAATAATTTATATATAATTTCAAAACACACTGTATTATGGTGAGATTTAAGTATACATAAATAGTATATAAACTCTAAAAATTTTAAAATCTTTGAATCATTATGCTACTAGTTTTATAAAATATTTAAAGAAACTTTAGAAAATAGCAAGTTGAACAAACAAATCCCTTTCTATTTAAAATTTTTTATGAAGATTATGTTTAAAAATTTCTGAAAATCCAACATTGGTAGAAGGCCTAAAGCCATTTTTAACAAAAAAGGAAAACCTTGAAACAACCTAAAATATCTATAAATGTCCTAAAAAAAGACAATTTGGACTTACTCTGTTCAGCCTTTTTATATTGGCAGTAAATTTTCCTCAATAGATTTAACATTTTGTCCTTAAGTAATGCAAAAGGGAAGGAATTTAAAAAAGAATAAGATCATTTTATATAAATGGTTAAAAATTAAATTATTTAAAATTAATGAATATTTATACGTGTGATAAGAAGATATAAGTTTATAAGTCACTAGAATTCGTTCACAAATGCTTAAAAATATCCAGAAAAGCATAGAGAATCCTACCTTTGCACTGTTTGTTCCTTGATTACATTTAAGATGGTAACATTTTTCACAAAGATCTTGTAAAAGTTTAATACCTGAAATACAATAAAACAATATTAAATTCTTGAAAAGGTGATTAGATTGATAGACATGAAAGAACGGTCAACGCCTTCATTTTTTTATCGTAAAATCTTAAAAATTAAATTTTCTAAAATTTGATTTCATTGCCTCTCATTCTTAAAATAAATTTTTTTTTTAAACTTTTATAAAATAGAATTTAACTGAAAAAATATATTTTTTTGTAGACGGGAGTATAGCCAAGACGGGATAGAATCCCCTCATTTAAAGTTAGGAAAAAAAGGTCAAACAAATTAAAAATTATGATAATTAAGTTTTGTTGGCATTTTTGACCAGTTCACGCCTGTAGTCAATAAATTTCGTCCAAGTTGGCAAATTAGATGAATTAAAAAAAAATAAATATTTTTGGCATTCTCTTTCCCAGTAGGGTAGTCAGAAATTTATGAGACGTGGATTCAGGACTTGCATTATATACAATGTATAATAGTATATTATGTAAATTATTTTCATTGGCTTAAGTCCTTCTCCCGATACTTAATAAGTAAATAATAAAAATCAATAATGAATATACCTTCTGTTCGATTGGTAGAATAACGGTATTCCCAGGCGTCAAATAGAAAATTATAATATCTAGGCGCTTCAAAATAGCCATGATATGAATAGGTGTACATTGTTGGAAATATCCTAACAAATCCATTAGATTGGGTTAATTCATCTTCGGCCTGGATTAAATGACGAACATCATCTGGAGTTAGTTCACGAAGAATTTCATCAAGGTAACAATCTCTTCGCATATCTTGAAATTTTAAATGACGTTGTTTTTCATCTTTTGATAAACTTGAAGTGTATAATCTATTATCATAAGCCATATTTGTAATTTTACTATTCCAATACAATGATTTAACTAGGCTATTGTTTATATCTTCTGATGGTTCTTGAGGTATTTGGTATCCAGCTATATTTAATAAATCGCGGACCATGGGACCTTTCACAGCTAAATCCAATTTTGATGACGAATGCAACGAGGGGCTTATATTTACCTAAAAATAAATTAAATTATATATATATATATATATATGAATATATAAATCATATGTATAAATGGAATATTTTATGAAGAAGAAAAATTAATGTTTTTATTTAGTTTAATATTAATTTTATTCTATTTAGAGATCATTTGTTGATTATCTGTAAATATTTTCAAATAAAGGAAATAAGAAAAAGAAAAAGAAAATTATATTAAAATAAGATTAAATAATAGGTTTGTACCAAGAGCAATTTCCACAGTATGAAACAAACAAGAATGCGCAGAACATTATTGATGGTTAAAAAATGTACTATGCTCCTGATTGTTTCAAAGGGTGGAAATTGCTTTTGGGATAAACCTATAATTAAATTATTTTAAAGCAATGAAATCAGCCAAGCTAGGTGAGTGTTTATAAATATTTATTTATTTATTTATTTATTATAATTTTTAGATTTATGAGATTGAAAATTTATATATTACTAGCTACTACCCGTTTTCCCGATGATGATAGTTATATATAATAGTTAATCTACAATCACGGATCAACCCGTAAAAACATTATTCCACATATATCCAACCGCGGGAACATTCCAGAACATTTTAGATAAAATTATGTATACATTTATACTCAAAGATAACACCAAAAAATTGCTCATAATCTAAAATAATTTTTACAGTTATTTAAGACGTTATCAGGAAATGAAGGATATGCAGTCAGAAAATAAAACGAAGTTTATGGAAAAAAGAATTAGATGGAAGCAACCAAGTTATTTGTCCTATTTTAAAATATATTTATATATTGCATAATTCCATCACCATAAGATCTACGGGTGACTTTTGACAATTTTTTAGTCTTGAAAAAGGACGTGACATCCGAAACGTCGATCAAAAATAAACATATTTTTGTTTTTTTTCTTGGCTGAACATCCTTCACTTCCTGATTAAAATAATTTTTATAGTTTATAGGGTAAAATAGCCACGGATGCAATCTCGAAAGCTTGTATTCCCTGTCCCTTAGAGCAGAGGTAAAGCTCTTGCTTTATGATCCTATGCTCAGTGGTTCGCTTCCAGCTCTGAGTGATAAAATTAAATTAAATTTGCCACCAATTAATTTAAATAAATGTGGACGAAAACGGATATCGTCATATAATGTAATATAATTTATCGTATATATCAATATGGTTTTCGATGCATAAGAGATAAAAATAGCTTGGGCTCCACGAATATTTCCCTAATTTTCTAAATTATGAAATATCTAAGGAAAAATCTTTCAA
>JAAAKE020083235.1:0-23109 GCA_010014785.2 Anisolabis maritima | reverse complement strand
TCCGTAATAAACGTGCACGCTTGTTATCAAGTAGCGATGAATAGTTGCGAAATTGATTTTTATTCCTAATTTCAATTGAAATTTTTATATGTTGTACTTATGGACTGAATTGTTTTTGTTTCATTATTACTTTTTTTGCACGGTTTTTTGGGAAAATATTTAGTTTTTTTATCTAACATGATTTTTTAAAGTTGTGGAACATATCCCCAAATTTACCATATGTCGCATGTATTTATTTACACGATTTTTTTTGCACGGTTTTCTAAGGAACATATCTGCCGTGTAAAAAAAGTTGGGTGTATATATAAATTATTGTAATCCCCCCCCTTATTTTTTTGAATTCCTACGCTACTGACCTCGGATGACTAAAATGAAAAAATCGAAAAATATCGCATTAAATTCATACAATAAATGTCTTTGGAGCAGAGGTAAATCTTCATGATCCAAAGGTCAGTCGTTCATTTCCTGGCTTAAGCGATAAAATTTATTTAAATTTTATTGACTATTGATTAATTCAAGACGGAGTCTTTATGGCCTCAAATGCCGAAAGACTTAAGAAAAAGTTATAATCATAATGATATGCTTATTACTATTATAAAACATGCATAGGATGATATTAATATTCAACAGGTGTGTGCAAGAAACAGAATACAAACCCAAAGAAAAAAAATCTTACCATTAAATCTGGATGTGAGACAATTACGCGTAAATCAAAATAAACGGGTGAATTTACGCCTACTTTCATTTTAAAATCGCCGAATTTTAATGCACCAATTTCATATAAACGGATAAGTAAATTTTTGACGCGTTCATTAAACGAAGACATTTTTTTTAAATTTTATATTATTCGTTAAAATTTCTCACTGTAGAAATAAGTGAACTTGAATATTCAAGCGCAAGTGACTGAATACGTGTAGGAATCGGAAATGAAACAAAATATTAAATTAAATAAAGTGATTGTATTATATTTTAAACACGTGCATATCTAAGACAGAGGGGTGAGATGGAGCAAATAAATAAAACAGCAGACAAAACATATGCCAGCGCTCTCTATCAGCCAGCCTTTTAAAATGAAATGGCGGCAAAAATTAAACAAGACTAACACCTATAACACTGAATTAAAAATCAATCCAGCCGAATTGGTACTTCATTTTAAATTCAAACTTGAAAAATGGAAATAACTTGGACGGAATATTTCCCATTTGCACAATGTTCTATTCATTAATTTCAACTTTCATATTCTTTAGCCTTTTTCTAAAAAATGCACCCTGTCACAGTCATTTTCTAAAAGCATATCTGGGGGAAAAAAAACACCGATATCTGTTGAGAAATAGATTTAATAATTTGACAAGATGCATAGATACAGGCATTTCTAAATAATAGAACCCTCTAAGGTCTGGATATTTTTTAAGTTTTTTAAAAATATTTTTAACTTTGTTTTTGAAAAGGAGAGCCAAATAATGTTAATAGTCCCGATGTATAAAGAACGAATTTTTCAAAAAACTCGTTTGTATTGGTTAAAACAATTGGGATCCCTAAATTAAATCTCTTATTAATTATAAAAACTTCAGGGAGTCATAGAAATAACTAATATCACGCACTGTTTCTAAGAAAAATTCATTATTCTCTTAGATTCTTTATTTTATCTTTTTTTGAACATCTTTGAATTTGTGAAAAAATTTTTAGCCCTCATCAAGTTCTTAATCTAATTAATCATCTAATCAAAGACTTCAAAATATGAGAATCTATTTAGAAGGTTGATAATCGGTGTTTTTTTAATAATATAATATTTTTGTTGTTCTATTTGTCTAATAAATAAAATAATTATATAAATCTCTGAATATTTATATTTATTTTAGATTTAACAAAACAAGATTAAAAGTCAGGATAGGATAAACAACTAATAATTACATTGGTCGTTAATAAATGTTTGGACTTTAGCTTAGAGTTTCAATCTAGTCCAAAGCAGGCTCAGAAACATTGGTGTAACTAGGAAGAACCCTGCGACTTTGCAGCGTACCATGACCGTCGTGTATGCACTCTTTAGGAACCGTTAACCGAGTGTTTGCTGCAGGTGATACATATAAGTATGCACTGTGTTAACAATTGCAGAAGAAATAAAAAAAACCTAAAAGTTCTAGAGAGCGCTTCACGAATGGATGGTCCTGTGGAACAAGAGTAAAAAGTAATAGCAAGGTTTATCAAGAATTGTGGGAGCATCTCTTCGTCGAACAAGGAAAACTGAAAGAAAAATATGGTGTGACTAAATGCACATCGCACATTTTTTCTTATCTAATGTAAGGAAAGCTGAGTGATATGTTGCCAGAGTAGATTTTTTGCGTCGGCCCCCATAGGTAGCTGTTCAAAATACAGCCAACCTGAATTTATTTTGTTTAATAAATGAGAATTTCATATGACTTCACTTTGTTTTCCAAAAGATAACAGAGGCCAGAGGTGCTCGTGGGGCATCATGTATATTTTGAGATTGGAAATGATTAATACACCTTAAAAATTATCTAATTTATTGTATATACAGGCAATATAATTAAAATTGTTAGAATGGTTTAAGAGAAATTCACAAAAAACCTAAAACGTACATCAGTAAAGTGGGCCCCAGACAATTTTGGGGGGGAACAACGGTACCTAGCTTAAATATAAAATTTCAGCCTCTACTACTCCTAAAACCAATATGGCTATTTTTGAGAGTGGTGTCGCGATGGACAGCTCACTTGCCCAGTGACGTTGAGAAATCAAAAAAATGAGCCTCTCCTAATGCCTTTTTTCAAAATTTCATAAAAACGAGAATATATGCCAGTATTATAATTAGAAAATTCAATGAGATTTTATTTTAGTGAAAATATTTTCTCGCCTTTATAAAACTCACAAAAAACGAGCCAAGCGAGGGGCATTTTTTGATTTCATAACGATTCTGGGAAAAAGTAATTCAGGCGTCCTTTTTTGTATCTCTGATGTTTTTGGATGAGATTTATAATAATTATTAATAATTGTTTTTGTAAATGGATGTACGGAAAGACAAAAAACAAATTAAAAAAAATCCTAAAATATAAATAACCTCTGCAGAAGCAGAATAATAAAAAAACTTTGATCAAAAGACATAGAACTCTAGTTACTGTCTGTCCGTGAGTTTGATTTTCCCTTGATTTTGAATTGAACAAAAATTGACTTTCAATCCAGATTCTGAAACATCAAAAACAATTTCTATTTTCTATTGCCCAAAATCTGACGTGAAAGCAACTTTTCTTATCTTATCTAAGAAAAAGTTGTGTGATTATTTCAGTCACATCAGATTTTTTAAATTCTTTCCAGTTTTTAAAAAGCCCACCAAATACTGTGCTCTATCAAGAAGAATATCCAAAAAAATAATTGTTATGAAAATTAATCTGTCTTTAAAAATTTTTAAATATATATTTTTTTATAATTGTTCTTTTATAAAAAAATTGTGCTTTTATTAACTTTTTTAAACTAAAAAATGTTTTATTTAAAATTGATTATTTTTTAAATAATGATTGGTATTAAATTAACTCATCTGTCTACTAGGTCTACCCATTTGCCAAAGGTCTATCTTTAGCATCTCTGCTCTCACATCTCTGACTTTTCCGACTGACAGCCCGCCAATTTCTTAGCTGCTTTTTCTACTCAGATGCACATTTAAAGGTATGTAAAACTATTTTGGGTGTATTTAATCCCTATTTAATTAGAATTTAAATTCATTATATATTCAATTCGTTAATAAAACTAACATTTAGTTGGAATGCATTTTTTGTAAAGGTTAAATGTCAATCTTTTTAAGGGTTAGTTTTTTTTATTCTAATATTTATTTTATAAACCATTTTAAATGTTTCTCATTTTAAAAAAATATTAAAAATTATACAAATTATATATTATATTAGCAAATTATATATTATACCAGCCATATCAATGGTAATATTTTAATCTTTTCCAAAATTGTTGGGTTTCCTTCAAATGGTTTTGATAATCATATTTTATTGTTTCTTAAATTATTTATTTTAAATTTTCATTATATTTCCATCTTGTAGTTTGTTTGACTTTGATTTAATAATAATATTTTTTAATTGGTTCTTTTGAGAATAGCTAGTAGTAGTTTTTTGCTCTTACAACTTTTTGGATGCTTCCTTTTCCTTTCCTTTTTCATTTTTTGTGGACTTTGTATTATTTAAATTTAAAATCAATTGATAGAATAATTATTCGATTCTGATTAACTAATTATTTTAAATCCAAACCTTTTAGTAAATGAAAATAAATTTTCTTTTATCTTGGAATATATATATATATTCAAAGATAAATAATTTATTTCATCTTTGTCAAAAGGATTGATTTAAATTATTTATTTTAGATAATCTAATCTTCTAAATGACTGCATGAAAACATTATTTATAATAAATTATTTTAGCTCCAAAAATAATAAATCCTACATAAACTAAATTCTTAGAATTTCTATTATATAAATTTTTCAGATACTATTGAAGGTAACGCCAGAATTAAGTAAATATATATTCAAATTCTGAATTTCCAAAAATATTCTCATTTCTATTAGACTGAATGTATCAAATAAATGAATTTTATTTATTTATAATAAAATTACTGCTTTTGATTATCTTTTCTGATTTTATTTTATTTTTTAGGTTCTTCAAGTCATTTGTTTAAAAAAAAGTCATGGTGGGCTGGTTTTCAGATTGGAATTCTCGAGGAACAAGCAATCAGAAGTAAGTACCTTGATATAATCAATAAATGCCTATTTAAAAACCTTTTTTTTTCTCTTATTCTATTATTCATTCTTAGGTTTTTTTGAAGGATTGCTTAATTTCAACATAACTAAAAATTTCCACTTAAAAAATAATGCATAATCCTTTGAAATCATTAAAGAGAAAGTATAATGTTTGGATTAAACTAATATTTCTATTTATATTTTATATATATAAAAAATTATATTTCCAAATCACAATATTTGCAATCTAATAAAATAACTAAAACATGAGAGGTTTAGTAATACTTACCGAATCTTTTATCTTTAAAGTATTTATTGATATTTATTGAAACACAAAGCACCGGAGGAAATTAGTCATGATAAGAATCGAAATATTATTAAACCCTTTAAAATTATTTTTTTATACTTATAATTTTACTTTTTCTATACACACTCATGCTTGGCTATTTTCTAAATTGTTTCAAAAATTGATTAAGAATTTTCAGGAAGATGAATAATAGGAGGAAATCTTAAAGGAAAGTTTAAAGTTTTTGGATCAAGTTAATATTTCTATTTTATATACCTATTTCATATTTTCTAAAGAAATAAATTAATTTTCCAAGTATTGCAATATTTACTTCACATTTGAATTTTTTTTTATATTTTTTCATTCATTCAAAAATTCAGGATTTTATTACAAAAAATAATCATAACAAATTAAGATCTAATTTTGAAAACTTATGATTTTAGAAAATTTTTATCATAATACACAATATATATATATATATATATTTACCTCACCTCTTAGAGCCGGCTTATCCTTCCAATGTTTCAGTTGTGCTAGAAGGACCTGGAACATGGCAGAACAGCAGTGCCTTGGTGAGCCACTAGTAGGGTTAAATTCTGTTCAGGATTGAACTTGTATAAACAATTAATTAATTTTAGAAATAAATGAATATGTTATTTAGATACTATATATATATGCTGCTCCTGCTTTTTTTACATTTATAAATGTATAATACATAATATAAATAAAGATATTAACTTTTCTTTTAGTAGATCTCACTCATTTATTCAAAAAAAATTGAAATTTGAATATTCTTAATTAGCTAAATTTTCTTTCTAGACCCCGGGAAGCCTGTATCCTGATCCCACCAAAAATAAACATACACATATTTACTTTTATTAAAAACTTATTTAATTTTCATTTTTCTCTTTACACTTTTTAAGTGCAGTAAATCTATTAATAATTTTAATTATTCTTAACTAAATTAATTTTAGATAAATTTCATAACACTAATATTAAAAATTAGATTTAGAAAATAAATTCTTAAACCTAAATGCCTAACATGCAAATTTTATATCTAAAGCATTCATTAACTAAATAATTTTTGTATGTAGTTGTCTTCTTTAACCGACAAGAATATTTTATTTATTGTTCAAATTATTAGCTAATCAACCTAGGATGTGGATTTGTAAAATTATATTGATCTCATTTCTTCATTCATTTTACAAATTTCTATAGTTTTATTTTTTTATTATTAATTAAGCGCAATTTGGCCAAAAACCACTTGAAATGCCAGTTCTTTTAAGTTCAAGCAAATTTTAAAACAAATGAAATTAATTATTTTTACAAGTTTTTTTATTTATTCTATCCATTTTCATCTTAGACCATTTAAATAAAATTTTCAATATCTTGAAGAGACAGACATCTGATCAGAGTTATTTTTTAATAAATCATTTAATTTAAATTTATTCATTTGTCTTAAAATTTAAAAATTATTTTAAATTAAACAATATTTTCATTATATTTATATGTAGGTAAAAAAAAGTAAAAAGAAGCCTGCCAATTAAAAAATTGTCAATCTTCTCATCATCCAACAGAATGTAAAATGAAAAGATGACATTTCCTATTTTTCAAAATAATTGTCCATGTAGAAAATAGAATGTTTTCATTGTTTACATTGATTTTTGGATAACGTCTCTTATTTTTGTTTATTTTTCTGACTTCTATTAATTTTATAAATTATTTTATTTTATTTTTATAAAGAATTCACATAATAATTTTTTTTTAATTGCCTTTTAAAGTTGATGTTGGTTGAGGCAAAGTATCAAATCTTTTTAGTAGGGAAGAATCTGTTTTTGATTTTGATTATGGAATTTTAAAATAGGAGTAATGAGAGGTTGGAAATGATATATTTTGTCATTAATTGATATATATATATTAAAGAATAGTATGAAAAAAATAAAAAAATCATTTTTTATTTTTATTTATAATTTTATTCAAATTATTCAAGATTGGTACAAATTATTCTTTGGAATTGTTAATTATTTTCATTTATTATTATTTTTTTATTTACATTTATTATTATTATTATTATTTAGTTCAGGTGAAAATTTAAATCAAATATTTTTATAAAATTTAATTAAAATATAAAATTAATTTAAAAGATAAAAAAAAAAAAAAAAGAATTGGAAAAAATATAACTTTCTTAATCAAAGTGTGTGTATTTCAGTAAAGGAAAATATATAACAAATTTCTAAGTATAATATAAAATAAATACTAAAAAATTATATTAAGAAATTGAATTTTCATTTATTCATTATTTCCTTTTTATTATTAATTATCCCCCCCGAGGATGTCACCTTGTCGTGGTGGGGGGGCTGAGGGTCTCGGCCCGACCAAGAACATCCAAGTCTTGGATTATTTCCGATCCAAGATAATAAATTAGAATGAATATGAACACGGCCCCAGGCCTGCGTGTGGGGAGAGAGCGGCGGCCGCCGTCGTCGCCTCTCTCGACTTCTGCCCTCTCCGCATGCGCCAGGGGCCAATGGTGGGGATAGAGGCTATATAAGCAATCACGCGCCTGGGAGGTTGGTTGGGGTGGTTGGATGGTACATTAGTGAACATCTGATTCTCTACCATATTGACTTGATTTTATTATATAATGATTATTTATCATTAGTATATATATTTATTTAAAAGAAAGAATATTAATGATTTCTATTATTTCTAATTGGAGTTTTTTTATAATATTTTATTATTTATTTTATTATTTAGAATTTTTACTAGAATATTAACTTGGATTATTAACAATTGTTTATTTAATACCTGTAATGTGTTGTTTGCATTTTCAGTTTTTCTCTCCATGGCGGCTGGTAGTCCTTTGGAGATCCTGGAAAGAAAATAAAAGAAAATAATTTTATTATTCATTCTTCCATTCGATCATACATATCCATTTAATAACTTATTACCTAAACAATTTTGACAAGTATATTTTTACTTCTTCAAAGATATTTTGAATTGCTAATCTATCTAATAAAATTTTTTTTAAATTTCTTTTTACAAGTTGTATTCAATATTCAATAAAGTTTAATTAAAATTTAAAAACCATTGTTTTATTTAATCCATATTAAAATACCTATATTATTATTCACTAAGATATTTAATAGTCAAGAAATTAATACATCTGCTAAATCACAATTATAAATGTATATATTTATAAGCCCTCTGATCTCATTTCAAAATTAGTATCTAGCAGTTTTTTATGTTAAGAAAATGTTAATAAATTAAGGGTAAATAAAATAAGGACGGAAGGTAGTGAAGAGAAATCACAAATTTTGAATGCTAATCTATCTAATAAAATTTTTTTTTTTAATTAAAAGCTTTTCTATTTGATAAAATTAACTAATAAAAAAGTCTCTAAATAGATAGTATATAAATTCAATTATTTAAATACCTTGAAGAAATCTGAAGTCAGTAACGTCTGGCAAGTTGTCTGCCTCTACTACAAGTTAGAAGAAAGATGAGAATATCTGAAAGAAAAAATAAGATTTTATATTTCTTTGGAAAATTATAATAATTTGATAAGAGAATAAAAATTTTTAAATATATATACTGGACTAGTAATTGGGATTGTTAATACATGTTTATTTAAATACTTGCCATTTTGGTTTCTTATATTATAATCTAGAATATTAGTTTGTTATTTTAATAGAAGTATATTAATTAATCATGCTATTGGCTTATTAGTATTTTTAAAGATTTAGTGAAACATTAATTGGGTTTAGAAAATGTTTATTTAATACCTGTAAAGTATTGTTTCCATTTTGAAGAAATTTGATTGCCATGTTGACTGTCAGCCCTTTGGAGATCCTGGAATAAAGATATTAAAATAGAATTATTTAATTATTCATTCGCTCTTTCACTCATAACTATTTAATGACTTGTAATTATTTTAAAAATCTATTTTTAAATTCTATTATGAGTTTATTTGAGTATTCAATAAAGTTAAATTAAAATATAAAAGCTATTGTTTTATTTTATCACTAATAATGAATATTATTATTCAATAAGAGACATAGAAGAAAAATTTTTTTTAATAAAAAATCAATTACCTATAATAAATTTTTAAGTATTCAGAAAAATTAAAATATTTTATTAATATTTAAAATAAAATTTTAACCAAAGATTTTTATTAATGAAATTTCATATTAATAATAATAATTTTAAATATAAATTTTTTAGTCCATAGATCAAATGAAATAAAATATTTTCTTATTTCATGAATTAAAAATTTTTTATATATAATAATACCTGGGGTGGTCAACAAGTCGATCGCTCGCAATGTCTTGACATAATGTGTTAGACTTGTAACCGAACGCAACAGTATACAGGCAGTTATGACTCGACTCTTAGAAAAACACAGCCCTTTAACTTGAAAATTTGGTACTGTCATATGTTAGCTTCTTTTCTTTAGTATTAACAATATTATTATTATTAATCCGGTGACAACGTTGAGTTTCAATTTTTAGGTAGTGCTTCTTGATCTTAGTTTATTTGTTTTAATTTTCTAATATATGGCATTTCCAGAAAAAATCGAATGCCAAAAGATTTTTCTTCGATCTAACACTTTTACATGTCGTAAGATGCTATTCATCGTCCAAGTATTTTTGTAATTGTTAAAAAAGTGATTATTAAAATTTATATCATATTTTGAAATCAATCTGTGCATTTGTTTTTTATCCACCTATTTCATATAGAATTATAATTTAAATAAATTTTATATTTTCGGATACCTTATAAAATCATTATATCGCACATATTTAAAAAAATAAAAATTCAAAGATATTAGATAGAAGGTGTTTTTTTAACCTTAGCTTTATAGTACAATATATATTTAGAAAATATATCTGTAGGGTTGAGTGGAAGAATAAAGTATATCTAGTTACATTAAAAGTAAATGTACATTCCTTCTTCCAGACAATTATATATATATTTTCCTAAGGTCAAAAAATAAAAATAAAAAAATATCTTTTAATATTTAAAAAAAATAACTATTCATTATTATTAATTTCTTTTGTTGGTCCTTGTATTAAGTAAATCTATTTTAAAATAAAATTCCTTTTAGTAAAATATCAAATTCTTCTTCCTGCTTTTAAATTGGAAAAATTATATTTTCATTGATATTTTTAAAAAATTATTACAGTCTGTCACCAAGTCTTCGTTTTATCTCATAAAATATCATTTAGAAAAGAATAAAGAAAATATTTGCATAATATCACACTCCCTATTCACAAATTTATTAGGTAATAATTAACAAAATATATCATTTTATAGTGGTATTTTGAAGAAATTACTATAAATCAATTCATTTTTCTGATATAAATTCTCAAAAACATACACTCAGATGTAAATTGAGTATAATTTCATAAAGTGATCAAAAGTGCAAAGCAGATGATCTTTTAAAAAATAAATTTATAGAAAAAATGAACTAAAGTTAAATTAGTTATATTTTTAATATCATGTATATTCCCTTCCTCTTGCTTGAATTATTTGCCAACTCATGTTTCTTTGTCATAATTCTCCGATTCTTTTTAGACTAATTATTATTCCCTGAAGCACGATCAAGTTTCAATAATATTTTACTTAAAAATTATATGGAATTTATAAAATGACATTACATTAGAAACAAACAGCTTACCATATATATACAAGAGAAACTTGAAGTGTCTTAATTTCGAAATAAAAAAAACCATTTTTTTTTTTAATTTCACTTAATTTTTCTATATAATCTCTTTTCAAGCTTTCCAAAAAGTGTAATGAGAAAGCTATCCAGGTGTTGGAGCGGTTATTTATTGTGGAAACAAACATCTGCCTAAGACCATCCATCTCAAAGGAGTGTTTAGACTTGTTTAAGCACAATCCAGAAGAATTTTTGCGTTGATATGTGACTTGAAAGGGGTTTATGTAAAAAAATAAAGTGAAATAAAAAAATTATTTTGAAATTAAGACTTTTCAAATTTCTCTCGTATATAATGACGCCCTTGCCCTTCGAAAAAATAATAAAAAAACAAATAAGACTTGTATTTATTTTTTAAACGTAAAGCAGACAAAAATTTATTATTATTTTAAAGGAATTTAATGTTAAGTATTGTCGAATGAACTGCCTGGCTTTGAGAGATCTTTTCATCAAGACACTATATGCCTTATATACTTCACACAAGGCCTGCCCTGAATATATATATATAAAACTCATAAAAACAGTTCACTGATATTTATAAGAGGATTATATTGTTTTTTTCTTTTATATACAATTATATATCATCATGGAAGGTCATGCAAAGGCATCTTAAATAAAAAACTCAAAATTGAAAGGTTTCCAACTGGTACATCATCAGCCTAATTTGATCGTTGGTATTTATGCCCAAATATGGTCAGCTTGTATTTGTAATACATATAACAATGTATTCATAAAGGCCTCAAAGTTGTTAATGTATGGTACAATATTAGTGGTGTGTAAGTTGTTTTATATATATGAAAGTTTGAATAGGAGATTTTCTTGTTTTAAGCCTTGACTTAAGAGAAAAAAAAAAATTCTCAGATTAAAAAAATACTAAGCATATTTAAAGATTGATAGGAAGAATTTTTTTCTGTACATGATCATGTAATAAATGAAATTATTAAATACAATTAAACAATTTTTTTCTCTTATAAACTTCATAGTGTCAGTGTTAGGATTTATATATATTTTTTTCTAAACTATTTTACTTTCTATTAAAAAATAGGAATATTGAAAACTCACTGAATTGCAGAGTTATCATAAATAGAGAGTATATAATGTTTAGTTGAAATTAATCACATAAGTCGCGATCTGAAAACTAAAAATTTATTTAAAAATAATGGTATTATATTTAATAATAGTTTAGTCTTATATAAGGAGATTAGAGTAAAATCAAGCCAAATAATTAAATGAAATAAATATCAATTTAATTGATAGAATATCATTTATTAATAAGTTTTAATTTAGTATAGAGACAACTTACTTCTTTTTCTCATGAAATTAAAAAATATGATGCTCCTATTATTGAAATTCATCTGAAAAAAAAATGAATTAAATTAAAAAATAAAAATATAGAAATTCATTTAATGAAACGAGAAATCATATGTATATTAAAAAATGTTTGCTCATTATTATCTCTTTTATGCAAATAAATTAAAACAATTTTTAATAAATAAAAACTAAAATTAAATATATAGTAAATGTGAAAATAGTTTAGAGGTTATTCACAGATGAATCTAAAACAATTAATATCAATGTTTTCAAATGCAAGTAAATTCTAATGTTAAATAAATTCACTTTTTATTTATTAAACAGAGATATTTAATTATTCAATAAAATTTAAAAAAATAATTCAATTTTTGAAAGAAAAAAAAAACAGTATATGGTTATAAAAGTGTCAAGTAAAATTGGAGGGAATCTAAGAGAATTAAAAGCAGTGGCTGCAAATTGTCACATACCGAGTTGAAATTTTTTTTTCTTTTATTCTTGTCATATTTAATTAGTAAGTCAAAATTTTACTTAATTTTATATTTTCTTTAATTAAATAAAAAACTATAAATTAGAAAAGTTAGTTAAAAAATTACTCCTGCCACCTAGCGACGAAAATAGTAAACTAATTAGATAATAACCGGGTCATTAGAATTCCATTTTTAATTCAATATGTTATATTTAATAATTTTTATATATATTTAATATATAGTGAGGAAGTATTCCGATCCCAAAAAAGATCGATATTGAGATTTCATCCGAAATACACGTTTTGAGGTTCCAGGAGTCTAAAAAAATGACTTCCGTAAAATGGTCTGTCTGTGAACAAAATATCATATTGATGTACTTTTTTTCGATTCGAAATATTTAATCCTTAACCCCCTACCCCCAAATTGTTTAGGGCCCACTTTACACTTGTACCTTTTTTGTGATTTTTTTTCTCTTCTCTATTCTGAAAATTTTGATTAAATTAATAAATATAGTAATAATAAATAGAATTTTTAAGATGTATTAATCATTATAGTGTTGGGTCCTCAATTAAGGGTTTTAAGAAATTACCAGGAAAGATAGGAAAAGCCCTGTTCCTTGGTGCAGAGTTAGACGTCTAGCTTCACGTACCAAAAGTCAGAGGTTCGCTTCCCGTCCTAAGCGACAAAAATTTATTTAAATTATATTGGCTACCAATTAATTAAATTAAATAAGGACGGAGTCTAAATGGCCTCAGATGCCGAAAAGGACTTAAAAAAAAAAGATAGGAAAACTAGATGCCATGGTAACAAAATATAAATATTTTTAATTCCTATGTTAGATAATAAATTTAATTTAATTACCAATTTAATTTTTTTATAATATTGATAATTACTTAATACACATGAAGGAAAAATCTCTAAAAATGAAAGGTGAATTAAAATTGTGAACTGACGCAACACGACGTCTGGTGTGACAGGAAAGCATTTCTTTACCTTAGCTAAGAGAAAGTTATGTGATGTGGGGTCGTTACACCAGATTTTTAATAAATGATGATGCTTTAAAATAAGTTCAAAGAATATATTCTTTATTATCTGTAGCCTTCATTAAACTCGCCTAACTTCCGAAAATATAATAATTTTTTAGTTGTTTATAAAATTTTACTTACTTTCAATCCAATTGAACATTAAAGCTGAAGAGTTGGATGTCGTCATAAAAATTCCTTAACAAGACCTTAGCAAGACCAAGAAATGGGGAGCATGAAATAGAAGCTCATCGATTACAAGACATTTACAGAATATCAACAGATAATTTGTTAAATTTAAATGCCAAAAAGACAATAAATGAAAATTAAAAAATAAATTAAAACAATAAGCTAAATCAAAGCTATGGTTTTTATTACCAGCTTGGATGTTAATATCATAGGTTCCACTTCGACGATTGAATTATGAACACCAACAAAAAGAGAAAAGGAAAATTTCGAGGCGTCTATATTAGGGCCTATCTACCTTTGTTACGTGATTTTTTGGAAATATTATTTATTGCTCCAATATGCTTTTCCCGTATTACTTCCAGCCGTCTCTGTTGGTTTCGCTGTATAGATTGTATTAGAAGTTTAGAAGTTATGAGGATGCAGTCAGTCCAATAAATTTCCAAATATAATGAAATTAATTACATTTCCTAACCAAATAATTTTCTAAACTTTTTAATACTCACCCAGCACAAATTCCTTTGTTGGATTTCATTCTACTACAATTAAAAATAATTATAGAGTTGTTCGTTTCAAAAAATAAAGTTTTAAAATTGACCAGTCTCCACAACTTTATTCAACAAATTTTAGACAAGTTTAATGCATGTTAAGTATCAATATACATTTTATCAAAAGATTATCTCGATTCCTGACAACTTTTTATCAAAAAGATTTGGATATAATATATTTTGTTTGATCTTTATAGGAAATTATGCCTCCTAAATGAAAAATAAAACTAATTATTAAATATGTATATTTTTATTTTAGGGGAGATTATGAAATATATATATATTACTATATATCCTATATATTATATATATATTATTATTCTATTTTATAGACTTGCTTTTTTAGCGCATTTTCACTCCGCAAGAGAAAAGTGGAAGATGCGCTCTTGCATTCTCTTTGATCATGTGTCTGTGTGCCTGTCTTGACTTTGAACTAGTCTTGAACAGTTTTTAAGATTACTTAATCAATAGAATGTTCATTCATCGAGATATTTTTATCCATATATTAATAGCATTTTCAATCAAGAGGTAATTATGTAGTAGACTTCAAATATTAATTACACGTAAATAGATTCGCTTGGACCAGTAGAAAATGCAGTGCAAGCGGAATAGAGTAAAATTAGCATTAAAACCTTTCTGATGGATGGCAGGATTTCTATTGGTGACAGCATATTTAGGCAATTTTTAAGTCTTACGCTTCTTATCCATTTATTAAACTTGGAGCAATGACTGAATTTTTAAAAGGAAATAAAACAACATAGTACAAAACTTTTTGATACTATACTGATAGTATATACAAATATATTTTAGATAAATATTCTAAGTAAAAGAAATATTTTCTAGAACAGTGGTCCCCAATCTTTTTCGTTCGCGGGCCGCCAAAATTTGGTATATGATAAAAATTAAAGAAAGCATTCGCAAAATAAATTATATAATAATTAACTGTACAATGAAAAAATTATGTGAAATAAATAAATATCCATTGTTTACACTAACAAAATAATCAGCGTTCGGAACAAAATAGGGCCAAAATTTTTGACTATATTCGTTTTAAAAATTGATTTTCAATTAAATTTTGAAATTTTTTAAATTTTGTTATTTATCTGCGGCTCTGCAAAAATTTCTTGCGGACTGGGAGGGTCTGGGACCCATTGGTCTAGACCATAAAAACGTAAATTGGTATTATTATTTTTATTTTTTAATATAATAATATAGTATCAAAAACAAAATACTTATACTCTTTATTGAATGATAAAAATGTGGAGAGTTAAGGTCGACCTTTTGTTTGTTTTAAGAAAATAAAAAAAGAGCCTAATTTTTTGCTTATTTTGTGTTTGATAAAATATTTTTTAAATGTATTTATATGACTATACTCCTAATAAATTTTAACTTTTCATAAATCACACACTTAAATTCAATTCAACAAAATCAATTCATCGATATGAAATCTTTTCCTTTATTTAAAAATTTATTATTTTAAAGAAATAAAAAAGAGAAAAATAAAAGAAATTTTCGCACTATTGAAAAACACTAATTTAGAAAATTTCTCTTTTTTCTAGGGCAATTGTGTATATATATATATATATATTAATTTTCCTTATACTAGTTAATAATTAATCTTAATCTTAGTTTGTTAAATTCGTTTTGATTTCAAAAAGGAAATCTTAAAAATAAATGGTTATATATTCAAAATTAATTGGTATGCATTCTTCTTAAATTTCCCAACTCATCTTCTTAATAAAGTAGTTGATAAAACAATCCAAAGGAAATTTAATCAGAAAGAGTACCAGTTAATTTTATTATGTGTGCCTTCATTCTTCCATTGATCATTAAGAAATTTAGTCTGATTATTAATTTATTGATAAAGCCGATAGGCTTACATTCCTGAGTAGAAAGCAAATCTCCTAATGGGAAAGATGGTGGGAACCACCCAAAATTCCAAGAAAATACTCCTTGTAGTAACCAAAAAAAGTCAATTCTTGATACTCTTGTCTGAAGAATTGTTAGATAATTGTATAATATAAATACCTCGACTCAACAAATGACTTTAATCAGAAATACAAATATATATAGCCTATATATCGAAAAACTCAATTAATAAATTCTAATCCGAATTTCATGTTTATATTTGCTTAATAAAAGCTTTTTAATATACATTTTAACATCTTTCATTTGAATATGAAAATAATATGGATAAACCCTATCTTTTATTTAATATTAATAGATAATTAGGATATGAACATGAAAACCAAAATAAATTTTTCAATTTAAAAAGGTAAAAACTTAAAATTGATATTTTCTAAAATTTAAGGAAAACTGTTCCTATTGAATAGATAATTAAATTTCATGTTTTATTTATGAAATATACAATTTTTGAATTTCCTCTTTAGATCTTCTAATGAACTATTAAGTCGAAGCAAATGAGAGCGTTTGTCCAATTTATTTTGGTACGCTTAGTACTATTATTAAAATCCAGTTATAGAGAAAACCATAGGCCCTGGATTCGATTTATGATGCAAGTAATTTATTTATTAAAAAGTAATTTTATATGTCTATTGGCCTTTGATTTGAATAACATCCAAATAAATAATTAATGAAAGAATAAAGGCTGTTTTTATTTCTAATTTGAAAAAAAAAAAAACAAGCTCATTCAACATACCTTACAAAGTGTTAATTTGTGCTTGATTAGTTCCCTATCCCATTTGCCTCTTGTTAAAAGATTTAATAAAAAATAAAAAGAAATTTTTAAAAAAGAAAAAGAAAAGAAAGATGATTTATTTAGCAGCCCCACCCCAACCTAAAAGACCCTTGACAAATCCAGTAACACCGGCTTGTTTTTTGCCAGCGGTTTCGAATTTATCATCCAATGAGGGGAATTCAGCCATGTTACATGCGAGATCAAAGAAGAGAGGTTTGCATGGAATGGGGCGCATGTCAGGGGGTAGACGAAAAACATTAGGATTCTTTGAGGTCAGAGTAGGATCTTCACGGTATTCTCCAAGTCGTTCAGCAAGAGGTCGACGAACCACTCGTCCTCCACGTCCAGGGAAAGCCGGGGTCGTTTCCTCAGAGTCGCCTTCTCCCTAAGTAAAAGATCAAGTGTAATTTAAAAATAAATAATTAAATATTTTATTACAAGAGCAATTTCCATCATGGGCAGAGCAGTATTGCGAATGTGTAGGTTGAAAATTGCTCTTGAAACAATCCTTATTTTTATTATAAAGTATTAAATAAATATAAAAATGGATTACAAAATGAGATATATAAATGAGAAGCAAACCGGCATGAAAAATTGAATTTTCATAAAAAATTTCTACTTTTTAAATAAATATTTGTAATATTTATAGAGTTTAAAATAAAGTTCACATGTCGGAAGGGAATAATCTGAAAATAATGCAATTCGTGAGTCTCTAATTTTTAAACATTCATATTCAACTTTAGGGGTCATTCCAAATCTGTCTTAGTAACACATTTCATGAGTAAAGAAAATACAGACATCGATTATTATTTTATAAATTCTAGATATAATAATATATTGAGTAATTTGGAAGAAATAAAAGAAAGAGCTGATTTAAATATAATATCTTAAAATAATATAGTGATCAATGCAAAGATATGATTATTTGTGTGACTTGTCTACACAAGAATAACCTTGGAGACAAGAAGCAAAGCAGTTATCCATTGGATGAATGAGTTCATGAATCAATGGGTGGAGCCTCTTGCCTCTTCAGTTCACTAAAGAATCATATCTTTTGCTGGTGATGCTTTGAAAATAAATGATAAACTTAAGAAATCAGGTGGTTTTATTTCAAAAACAACATTATATATGCATTTTATATTTATTAAGAACTATTCTTTTCTTCATAAAAGCAATCAAGCCCAAATTTATAAAAAAGAAAATAAAATAAAAAAGATACCTCTGCCTCAAGAACGGCATGTGCATGAGCATCGCTCTCAGCTGCAGTAATATCGAGCTGTAAATTAGCGAGTTCTGTACGTTGTTCAGGGGCGATTGCCTCCGGGTGCGCAAGAGTTTCTGCCACTCGTTTTTCAGCCCGACGGAAAAGACCTACGGCTTCGCGCCAACGTCCAGCGGCGGCCAAGGTGCGAGCCATTTGAAAAGAACGCGAAGCTTTTGCCACCATACATTGAGCCTCGACCTCACGTTGATGATCAGCATCGTCCTCAAGACCTGGGACTTGACCCAATTCTTGCAGATTCTGCAATACGATCTCATGCAATCGAGTAAGATCCTGAGGTCGGGCCTTACGAGCCACCGCCTGAGACACCATCAATCGATTGCGTTCAATCGTGCGAGTGAGTCGAACCCAGGTGAGATAACCCAAAAGCGGAGTGCTCGATACATTCTTCGCCTTGGCTTCGTCACGGGCAGCTGCTACGGCATCCTTGCACTCTAACAGGTGCGCCTCGAGGAGGGCAATCCTAGCATTCAAATCAGCCGCTTGCGACATTGCCTAAAAAATATAAAAAAAGGCTTAAAAATTTTCATTAAGCAGTAATCTTTATATTGAAAACCATAGTTTTAGAATAACTCTCTTTAAAACTACAAATTAAAAAAAAATAATATTATTACTTGAGCAAGTTGTCGTTCAGCAACGAGGAAAGCTCTAGCCCGTTCTGGACGAACTATTACTGTTCGTCCCTTCCAAGAGATTTCGTCTTCGCCACCTCCTTCGGCTGCTCGACGACTTCGTGATTGTGCCATTAACTCATCAAGATTGGCAAGGAGCTCACTATGAGCCGCTTGACCTCTCATACGCATCAAATCATCAATAGCTGTCTCGTCACCAACATTATATGCACAATAACGAAGGTTAGGGGTTATTTCTTCCACTCTGGCTTTGTATACGTTTTGCTCCTCTTCGGGCAAGGCAGCTGATAATTTTTCATAAACCATCTAAAACAGAAACAATTATTTTAGATTATTTTAAAAAATTCTTCTATTTTGCACATTTTCAAAAATAATATAATTTAAATTTAATTTGTTTAGAAGTCATAATAATTAAGCATTTGGTATATTTAATCAAAGTAAAAGATTCAAGATCAAATGAGAGAAACAAGTGATTTCTGATAGGTATAATCTTAAAAAAATTTGAATACATAATGTAAAATGAATTTAATTACCTGTGCTTTCTTGAAATTTTCGATAGCAGGTTTCCAGAGTTGTAATTCAAAATGGAAAGCGCCATGCATCCAAGCAACATATGCCTGAGCTTCAAGACGAGTTCGAGCATCGCAAGGTGTATTCTCGCAAAGATGTTGTAAATGTAAAGCGTAAGCTGTTGCTTTTCGTAAACGCGAGACTAAATGGAATCGTTTTCGGGGTTCAGTGTTGCTTTCCTGGCGGAGTTGCATCGCGTAGCCCCAAGCTCTCTCAGCAAGCATCAATGGTACCTGAAAACATTATGTATGGATCCAAATTTTGAGAACTTTATATTAAATAAAAATAATGACCAAATATTTTTTAAATAAGCACCTGTAAATATCGTTCGTCCTTAACCATTGCTTCAGTGACATCGCGACGTTTAAAATGACGACGATCGCTCTGGGGGATTTTAAGAACTTTACGTAGACGTCGAATTCTTCTTGAACAATAACCTCGATATCGTTGATAATCACCATGCCGGAGGCCGTGTTGTTGCTGCACCTCCTTGATGATCTTCAAAACTGTCAAAGAAAAGATTTGAATAAAATAAATTATGTTTTGTGTTTAGTCCATTCATTGAAATATAAAAAATTATTTTAAATGTCATTTATTACTTGAAAAAATTTGGAAAGGTTATGAATTTGATGTCTTATCAATTTTTTTTAAATATTAGTAATAATTTGGTTTAGCCTTAATGTATATGAATAAGAATAATAAATTTGTATTTTAAGGGCATAATAATAGTTGTCATAAGAGAAATTGTTAGAAATATAATTAATAATTAAACATATGGAAGAATAACAAGGTTAGAATACTTGGAAGTGTGATTTCAGGAATATTTGCTTCTACTTCAGTGGTCTCTTCAGGAACAGTTTGAGGTTCTTCTTCTTTAACAACCATTTTAATTAATTTCTACAATTCAATTCAAATTAAATATTTTTGAAAATAATTTCTCAAAATTGCTTGAGTTTTTTGTCAACACACCAACACGAAGATAGAAAAATATTGAGATCAGCTAGTGCTGCTCCCTGGTGCGATTTAAATTAAACATTTAATTTGTGAACTCATCAATAAGTAAAATTATTTGGTCATTTAAATAAAAAAATAAAAATATTCAAAGCCGAATATTGGGTGGGTGGTCCAAAAGAAACAAGAGCATTTAAACGGTAGACGAAGCCATCGATAATTGCACTTTTTCAACATATTATATTTGTAATCTTAATGACCATTAACAGCTGTAAAGACCATATATTGAAATGTTAAAAAAATGGTAATTATGAAAAAATAATGGGGAAGGAAACGAGAACACACTCCAGTAAGATCCCTTCAAAGTTACTCTCTACACCACAGCGTGTCAGCCCTGACAAATGAGATAAGATTATATTTTAAAAGAAAAAATGTGGTGTGAGTGTCGCACATTGCCTAACTTTTTTTTACTGAAGGAAAGGAAAATTGTGTGATATGCTGTCCCACAGATGTTTTGCAGCAGGCCCTCTAGATAGCCGGTTCACAATTTTCTATTATCTTTCATTTTTAGAGATTTTTGTTTGATGTATTAATCAATTATCAATATTATAATAGAAAGGCGGACTGCAGCACTTTATCGGTCTCCAACAGCAAATGACTAGTCGATATAAAAGAAATTAAATTAAATTTCTTTTAATATCAAACATAGGAATTAAAAAAATTTATATTTAGTTACCATGACAAAGTCTTTTCTATGCGATTCTTAGAAACCTAAATTGGCGGTCCCACACTATTAGTGCAAAATAATTAATAGATCTTAATGATTTAATTTATTATAAGTTCAGCCAATTTAATCCAAATCGTTAGAATGGTTTAAGAGAAAATTACTAAAAAAAAAAAAGTATAAACGTAAGATTAAAGTGGACAACACATAATTTTTTTTGGAGAAGGATAAGGGTTAATACATTTTAAAGATCATCTAAGGGTTTTATGGATTTGAATCAAAATCGTTACAAGAATTTTGAGAAAATCGAAAAAAACTAAAAAAATACATCAGTAAAGTATTAGTACTCTTGCGCCGATCTTATTCAAAAGCTTCAAGAAGCATGCCACAAGTGTAGTTTAAATATAAAATTTCAGCCTCAGGTCTCTTTTCATTAGTGAGAAATCTTGTTCATATAATCTTATTCATAATATAATTTAATTTTTTTGGTGACAAAAATTTCTAGTGAGCGGTAAGTGAAAAATGCACCATTTCTTCTTAGGGAGAGAACAATGTAAAATAAATAGAGTTCATGGGATAATCTGACAATCATTTATTATAATCCTCTTTTTTATGAGCTCGGTTTCTAAAGTATCTTCATCTAAAGCAGTGGTTGCCGGTTCCTGGACTGGTGCCGATCAGTCAGAAATTTTTGCCTGTCCGCAGAGAAATGACACTATTTAAAAAATTTAATTTAAATTAAGTTTTTAATACTAATATGGCTTATTACTAATATATTTTGTCCCAAACTCATCAAATTTTTGCATTTATTATTATAAAGAATGGATGGATATTATTTATTTTTGATTACACTTATTCAATGTATAAGTTTTATTTATTTCTTTTTACGAAATTTTTTCTCTAATTTTTTACCTCCGCGAACGAAAATGTTTGGGAATCGGTAAAGCACCTTCTTTTCAAAACCATTCACAACCAAAACGGATTTTAATGAAGGAACTAGATTCAGTCATCAGTCTTTTACAAGCTTAAATTAAATAAATATACTATTTTATAATCAAAATTTCAGCTAATTAATATTTCAATATATTATATAAATTTTTTATATTAATTAAATTTTATTTTTCTTCACCTAGCAGATACTCTGCCTAAGTACCAAATTATATAAATAGTGAGTGAGGCGTCAGTTATTTTTACTTTTTTGTTGAAATTTTATAATTAAAATATTGTTTCGATTCTATACATTCATTCATTAAACAGATAAAAAGAATAGATACTATGAACCTTCTTGGAAAGAAGATAGCGACTTTGTTCATCTAAATTATTTATTTTGATTGTCAATACTTTTTGAACTTTTTCTTCTCTTGAAAATTTGAAAAAAATAAGTATTATGGTATAGATTAAACTATTCTTTGTTTAAATTCATTCATATATAAAACCAACACGATCACATCTTAAAACTCATAAACCTGAAAGTTGATTGATTACATTTAATTAATAATAAAATAAAATATAGAATAAATTAATTTTAGAGAAATTTAGATAAATATATTGAAAATAGTTCAGATGCATCAGAGGGATTTACTAATATAAATGAAAAGAAAAACAGAATTTTTACTTATTGAAAACATTTTCAATTTGAATTTATCAATATGAAAATAGAATAATCAGTATTATTGTGCAGATTTTTCTAAGAAGCGATTTAGTCTTAAAAAGAAAAATCTATTATATGTATAAGCTGAGTTTAGATTCCTTTAGAATATGTCATTATTGTTTTAAGTGGATGTTGAGATAATAGAACATCAACCACTTTCCACCTTCCTCCTTTATTCGATATTAGTTAATAACTAAATTTTCTTAGGACACTTGAAATTGGTATTGTTTTACATATTTTTTTTTCTAGTTTTTGGCAGCTGAGACCATTTAGATCAGTGTTTCCCAACCTTTTTTGTGCCATGCCCCACCTAAG
>JAAAKE020083224.1:7528-23110 GCA_010014785.2 Anisolabis maritima | reverse complement strand
CATCAAAAAACTTATTGACTGCTCACCCGACTAATATAATCATCTTTTTTAGAGAGTAAATATTATTTTATTTCTATAAATATTTTATAGTTCTTAAAATGCTTTGATACTTCTGCTTTACACTTTTAATAAAAGGAAAATTTTTTAAATTAAAAAAAAAACTGGATTTCTTGGAAATCATTTTGGAGCGGGGGAATTTCTGTCCCATGCCTTTTCTTTGTTAAAATCGCAAGATCTTCCGGAATATCTAGAATGTGATTAGATGATTGAAGAGGAAGGAGAAGAAAGCAATACATAATTTGAATTGAAAAGAGGAAGATAAAAACTAACTAAAACACGCCACAAAATGTCTGACTAGAGATGAGTTTTTTGGGTCGTAAAGAGCAGGGGTAGCCAAACCAGGCGCATTTGAGCCTGCGATTGGTCTTCTAAGGGCCCGTCGCACAATCATATTTTTATTTTATAACTAAATATTGGAAAAATTCAACGTTAATTATTTCAAAAAATACTTTTTAAATTACTAAAAAAAAAAAATTCCATAGAATTCGAACCAGGAACCCAGCATACATGTCACCTTTCCAAAGTTAAGTATTATACATATTCTTTGTTTAAAAAAAATGATGTCGACATGTCATCGTCTATTTTGATAACATGGCATGGTTCTTCTTACGCCCACAATACCTATTAAATTTTTTTTTTCTTACATACTTTTAAAACAGTTGGCCACCCCTGGTTTAGATTGACAATAAATTTTTCTATTTCTCGACAAGAAGAGATACTATTAAATCAGTAACCTGATTCGCTAAGAGGCTTAGCGGATAACCTGCGGATTACGGATCTGAAGTTACAACATAACTCGGGCTCGAGTCCCGCTTGCCGCAAAAATTTTTTCAACATTGCCAAAGTCTCCACATGGGGCAGGAAAGTGGGAGATAATCATATCCAGTAACACGCACAAATGACCCAATTCGTGATCGATTAAGTGTTGGACGGTAAAATTGAATACATCCATATACCAAAAGTTGTACAAATTTAAAC
The DNA here is from genome assembly GCA_010014785.2 of Anisolabis maritima. Lineage (NCBI taxonomy): Eukaryota > Metazoa > Arthropoda > Insecta > Dermaptera > Anisolabididae > Anisolabis > Anisolabis maritima. The sequence goes on along the minus strand of JAAAKE020083224.1, from coordinate 22,072 downwards.
ATGCATGAAATTTTATTTGTTTGTAGCTATATGCTATAGACCGAAAATATTCTTATATAGTGACGATATTAGTTTACATAAACAAATACTCACACCCAAAATAAGACGAATTAACAAATTTCTATTTGATTGATTTTATAAATACTATATTTTAAAATGATCCTTAACTTAACGTTTAGTCATCAAATAATGGATTGCAAAGCGCTTGAAATCACAACAAACGTACAACTTAAGTAGGAATTGCTCCCCTAACTCGAGGTAAACAGTGTAAACAAATTTGGTCCTCGGGGAAGTCTCTTCATTTGAGAAGGAATTAATTTAGTATTAATCAACTTCTCCCTCTCTCTCTGTCTCTTTCTCATCTGAAGAGTTCAATTTGACTAGAGCTTCCGAAGCAACTGAACCACTTTTATGATGCTAATTTGGAAAAATAACCTCTCAAGTGGAATCATGATGAAAAAAATATCAATGGTTTTTATTCAGATCCTTTTAATTAAAATTATATTAGGTTGAGTAACATTTGCATTTATAATGAGAGAAATTTAGTTAAAAATATTCCTAATATATGCATGTATAATTAATTATAAATTAATTATTTTCTCTCTTTCAAAGGAAACAAATGGAGAGTTTTAAAAGATATCTTTAAAAATTTTCGAATAATTTACATTGCATTCTTAATTTTTTCGCGCTATAAAACAATTATTCAGAAATTAATTTTAAAACAAGTTAATAATGAGACAACCTTCTTTATAATCAATTATTTTATTTTTTAAGTCTTTTTTTACACCTGATTTTAGACACCGTCCTTATTTATTTAAATTTGGTAGTCAATATAATTTAAATAAATTTTTGTAGCGCAGGACGGGAAGCGAACTCCTGACCTTTGGTCCGTGAAGTCAGATCTCTATGTCTGAGACAGGGCTATATTTTTTTTAATAGATAGATTAAATCTGACATTCGTTGTTTCTATATTCACGACTTTATATTTACGCAATTCTGAAATGTTTCGGCTCAGAGATCATTAAATCATTTCTACTATTCCCTTTAAAATGGAATTGGAAAACCTGTATATTTTGGATGGATAATTAGAAGACATAAAACCAGAAAATAATAAATTGAATAATAGGTAAAACATTATGAAATTTGATGATTTTGAATTTCATATAGCTCCTCTAATTATCCATTAAGGCGAAACAAAATATACAGTTTTCTTATTACTTTTGATTTTGACATTGTTTTATTTGGTAAGCTGCCCACTTGTCAGGTCGATCAACTGGGCCAGAGATCAGGTAGATTGTTGGTTTAATAATGATTTAATAAATAAATTTTATAAAAAATATACCTATAAAAAATTATTTTATTAAAAATAAATTTTTCATCAATAATTTTGCTATAATTTATAATTCGTTAATTTATTTTATTAAATAAATTAGGTCTTCCTAGAATTATAAAAAAAATTTTTATAATAATTAAAATACAATGTTTTGCAAAGATATCATATAAAAATGCGCAGCCTTTTTTTTTTATGTCTTATTTGGTCTTTTTATTTTATTTACGCTTTTAAAGCCGAGGATTCGACAGCGATTCTATCTTTTGTCAACAAAATTTTTAAAGTACTTGAAAAAAGACCAAATAAGACCTATAATAAATAAAATATTTTAATAAAAAGTCTGCGCATTTTTATATGATATCTTTGCAAAACATTGTATTTTAATTATTATAAAATCTTTTTTTTTTTTATATATATAATTTTAGAAAGACCTAATTTGTTTAAGAAAATATTGTATCATAATAATATATCAAGTTTTTGTAAAAAAAAAAAAAAAAAACTCCAGCCAATCAAATTATTGAAAAACAATGGTTTATAAATTCAATTTTTTTTTTTTAATGTGATTGATGTGTTTTTTTTTTAATGTGAATTTATTTTATTTAGTTTTTGTACCTGTACATGGCGAATGTATTCCATTATTTTTATTACAGGATTTCGAGTCATGCTCATTTCCATTTTAATAATAAATTATTATTATAAATTCAAAATAAAAATATATTTTAATTACATTTCCTGAATAATAATAATAATTTAATGATATGCTCAGAATTTCTTAACATCTATAAGGTTCCAAAGTCTCAGCCCAAAACATGAAAAGATAAATGCAAGAGAAGCGTTGAAATGATTAGAAAGTGAATTAAAACTTTAGTTTATAAACGACGTCTAAAATATGGAAATTTCAAAATAGGCTATGAACATTTTTTTACTTTTTGTCTTTTCCCTTGATGAAATGTAAAATTATTTTAAAAAAATTAACTTTTTTTTCGAATTGAATAGAAGACTTTCTCGTTTACACATACCGGAATATAGGTGATAAATCACTATTTTTAGGAAAATGTTTAATGTTAAATATTACTTCCGGTTGTCGAAAGTGGACCAAATTTTAATCGCTCTCTGATTTTGATATAATGTATGTGTACATTTTACCCGCCTCTGTGAGTTTTCACAGATTTTTTGAAAACGTTACATGTAAAGAAAGTAGCACTTCCTGTTACCGGAAATAGGCCAAAAGATGATAGAGATATGATCTTGCTGTAATGTACATATGTAAAATATAGTTGATCTACATTAAAACCTATTCTAGTTATGTTAACGAACATTCATGGACCAAAACTCAAATTTTTGAACGATTACAATAATTTCCCTTTACCTCATATACGAGTGAGTATACATTATATTTTCTGAGTATCTCTTCTATTTTATTTGTTTGTTATGACTACTCAAACGCCCTTTGCACAAACAATCTTTTTTGTAACATTTTTTAGTTTTTTACCAAAAAATGTATAATATTAAAATTAAAAAAAAAATTTATTAAAAAAATTTTAATTAAAATTTTTTTCCATTTAAGTAAAAATTGGGTTACCATTAAAACTTATATAGATAAATATATAAAAATTTTGAGTTTTTTACTCACATAGAAAAATTATTTTCATTTTAATTTAAATTTATTAGAACCTTATATGTTTATAGCTTTATATATTATGTCTTAAGCTAAACCGGCCAATCCCCATGAGGGAAGCGGATGGTCTATCTCTCTCTATGGTTTGAAAATGTCTTTAAACTTCTGCTTTAATCACAAACAGCTTCGTGACTGTTGACATTGTCAACTGATGGAGGTGGTTGGCGCCGTCATATTCCCCTGAAAAAACGGAAATCCTGATTTCCATTAACACAAAAAAAAAAACAACATTCCCTATCTAAATTCTAAAAATTACGTTTTTTGAAGTAAATGCATTCTTAGATTTTAGTTTTCTCTTGAACTCCATTCTAGACGATCTACTTGAGAAATATCTTTAATGAAGCATTAACTGCAAACGAAAAAAATATGAAATAAAATGATCTTATATGTAATGTTTGTTAAGTAATTTTTCCTTTCATCATGATTCTTTATTTAAAGAATAAATAAAATTATGATTATGTTTTTCCTGTCATGTCTATTTTCTCAAAAGTGAAAATACACCCTCTAATCTCAAATGATGATCACTCAATATAGGTCATTTTATATATATATTTGAGTATATATTTATGGGATGGTGTATATTGTGGTTTCGCACCAACGCACAAACCCTCGGGATGGGGCTGTATCCCAAGAGCATCCCGTTTCCGTTTGCTGATCCTCCCTTGGGATGAGTTCTAGTCTTCTTATACATCACAATACGATCGTCTCAAATTCTGGTCAAAGTTTGAAAGAAGCCAACCAACATTTTTCAGCAGTATAAGGGTAGAAAAATAATTGCTTTCTCATATATATGAAAGATATAGTGAGAAAGTATTGCGATTGCAAAAAAATATATGTCGAGATTTCTTTTTTTTAAATCCTATTAAATATGTATATATCTACTATTATTAAAAGAGCGGATCTTGTCTATATCTATATATGTATATATGTATACAAATTTTTTTCGAAAATGGCTCTAATAATTTTGAAAAAAAATGTTTCATTTACTAATTCGGGTGCGAGAAATTAATTGTGCAAGGTCTCATCTTTGAGAGATTTATATTTAGGGTGTTTCTGTTTACTGGAGCCTATTTTTTGGTCATGTCTAATTGCAAATAGTTTTAAAAGGTCTCCAATAATGACTCTTCTTTGCCATTAAAAAAAAACCGAACCCCACTACTACTCCAGGTAGTATTTTTTAAACAAATAAATTAAAATCATTTAATTACTGATTCCCGAAAAAAGGCGTGATTCGAACCCGATCTTTAGCTTTTTTTCTGACCACTACATTTCTACACCTATCAGAAATATGAGATCAAGTTAGGTTGGTTGATTTTATATTTCTAATGGATATGGTTGTTTAGTAAATTATGTTACCGGATAATCGAGAGGTTTCGATTCGAGTCGTAGTTGTACTCGGAAATATATGATAATTTATATGTTTAAAACATTATTTTCTAGATCAGATGATAGATGATACATGTATACGACCAGTTTATTTTAAAAATGGTCTTACTCATTTAGCAAACCCATGCACTAGGCTACTTTTCAAATATAATTCATATATATTTAAAATATATACTCTAGACCTCACCCTGTGATCGAGAGGTTGAAGGCATTAACAATAATCAATATTGATATCCTAAAAAGGGATGTGGGTTCGTATCCCAGACAATCCGATTAAATCAGCTGGATACCAATTGATGCCTGGATAATCTTATCGTAAGAAATACATACATGTATCGTTTGAAAGACAAAAAAATATACTGCTTAGGACGGAAGCGAACGACTGACTCTTCCTTTATGAAGCTAGAGTTTTATCGCTGCTCTCAGGTATAAGGGTTATGAAAAGGTTATTATACATATTACATTCGAAATGATTATTAATTTTAAATTGCAAAATTAATATACTGCATGTACAATAGGAATAAATTCATCCATATTTTACTTTTGAATTTCTATTTTCATTTTAATAAAAAAAAAATCCACTCAAATAAAAATTGACGCTCTATTTGCATATATATTAATATATTTTTTAGAGAGAGATTTTAAACAAAATTCTCCTAATTAGAGACAATTTTATATATGAGTTGTTCTGTTCAAAACAAATCTTAATTTAAACATATTTATTTTATACAGCATGTCAATTGGATATTTTTGGCATTTTCAAAGCAAAAGGACTTTAGGAAAACTAACATAAAAGGATTTGTCAGTTTAATTACATTAAATGTTAAACTTGAATATAAGTACAGTATATATTTTAAACTACAAACAAAATAACCAAAGAAATAACATTAAACAGAAAAATATAAAATAAGCGTGGATAATTTAATTGGAATAAATTCGCAAAGTAAACCAAACTTTTACTCTTGGTGTAATTTATTTTTCAAACAAACCTTTATTTTTGGTGTAAACGTTAATCTGAATATTAAGTATATGATGTTCTTAGAAATAAAGCAATTACAAGGGGCTTCTAAAATTTCTTGAAATAATTTTGAATATATTATGTAAATTTTTTTGGATTTCTTAGAATTGAAGAATTAAGAAGCATCTAGAACAGTAGTTATCAAACTCCTAGGGATTTCGGTTGATTTTAAGACCCAAAACAATAAAAGAGAGAAATATTTAATAAATGAATTATATTGTATATTCTAAAACTTTTTCAAAAAAAAAAAAACGCTGCTGCTCATTTAAATTGAATTGAACCTTCTCATTTTTTCATTTTTTTTTTACAAAATTTAACTTATAAATAAATATTATAATGGAGCTCCTTCTTGAAATTCTAGTCACTTTCTCACTGAGGAAGACTGGATGCAGAAACCAGAGTTTTGAGAGAGGAATATAAATAAAATATATTTTTTTATTTATATTCGAATATATTTTATTTTTTTTTTTTAGACTGAGAAGACCAAAATCACTAGAAATTGCTGAGTTGTTCTTGCATATTATCTGATTGAAAGAAAAATGCTAAAAATATTACTCTTCTGATATCTTTTTAATTACCTGACACTAAGGTGTTTAGATCTACTGTAATATAGCTGACTGAAATAGTCCTCTATTACAGCAACGGATTCAAACCATATTTCACGGGTTCCGCACAACCTTTCTAAGTGTTCCACGAATTATTTATATTATTTTCTGCCAATATTAGTTGACATATTTTACAAATCAAATAAATACAATTCACATTATTATGGGTTCGAGAAATTCATATGTAAAATAAAAATATTGTATTTGATTGGGCATAAATATCGTCTCGCGATACAAACCAGGATCTTCTATTTTCACAGCGGACTTGCTTTTAGAGAAAAGGGATGCCATTAAAATAAACCTTCGATTCTTTTTCTAGATATATAAAATTTTAATGCACAATTCTAAAAGAAATTAAACTTTATAGCAGGAATAGGCATCTTGAAGAATCAATCATAAGAAAAAAAACTGACCCTTTTAAAATTTTTTCTTATATATTTACACCAATTGGTGTATTTGTGTTACTTATATATTTACACCAATTGGTATCCAACTGGTTTAAATAAATTTTAATCGGATTGCCTGGGATCTGAACCCTCAATCTTTGACTGAAGGTTATCAATAGTGACAAAGTCAATACTTTTATTCTCTTGGCCACGGGATGGGGCCATTATGATGATTTATTAAGCTATTTTTTTTCTTTTCTTAGATTAGTAATAAATATCATTGCTTTTGCATTTGTTTTTATCTTGCATCTTGCATATCAGGTTAATTAATAATATTTATATAATTATATATCCAAAACATATTGCTTATTGAAAAATTTATTTGAAAAAATTATCCCAAAAATGTTTCTTGTCCACAGGACAAGTATTTTTTGCCACAATAGCCTGCTTGAATTTGATTATTGCCATAATCTGGGCCTTTTGCCAAAAAAGTCCCCCACCTCTACTTTATAGGATAGGTGGCTTGATTTTTATTATATGTAAGTAAATGTTTTTGTTATATGTAAGTAAATGTTATACTTAAATCAAATGTCAAAATATTATAAAAGATGTAGGTAAAAGAAAATCGAGTGAATATTTTACCTTAATGGAGGAGAAATAGCAAAATCAATCTTATTTTTTCCATTCTCCTTATCTTATTTTTAAGGGATATTTGCGGGATTAGTCTTCTTTTTTCAACTTGAAATTTATCTGATTTTTTTTTTTATATATTGGACTTCTCCTTTACGATTCCTGTTAGCTCTGTGTTTTTTATTTGCCTAGATTCGCTTCATTCCTTTCGTCTTCAAATCGAAAAACTCATCTTAAGTTAAATATTTTAAAATTATTTCCTTTTTTTAATTTTATTAATATGCTAAAAAAGAGTGCGATAAAATAAAGCATTTCACTTGGTTGGGTCTTTTAAGTAGACTTTTTTTAATTCATAGTTGAAGAAGAATAACATCTTTTGATTAACCAGACCCAAGTGTTAACAAGTTTATCAGTAGACATTCCTCCTGAAAGAAGAGACGAAAGCAGAATAGCTGAATGGCCTTATCTTAGTCACCAACTTTTCCTCAAATTCATCTAGATTTTGATGAAACATTCTTGGAAATGAGTAACCAGCTAAATTATGTTAGACCACATATAAATATAGAGTTTTCTTTATTCATGAGCCAGAACGAGAAACTAGAACAGAACATAATGAGGTTCTGTCCAGAAAAAAAAAAATTACTAACAAACTATCTATCCATTTCTTCTATGCTCTTTTTTATTCAAACTTAAACAAAAGAGATATTTTCATTGCATTGAAATGGATTTTCTGCTAAAATAAATGAACCAATGACTGATTCAAAAGAGAACGTCGAATGATTAATGAGAGATAATTAATCAATATTTATATAGAGATAAGACATATCTCTATTCAGAGAAAGGGATGATATAAATTTATTTTACGTAAATTATATAGGGAAAAATTCTTCGTATATTATATTATGACAATAAAGATAGGAGGATATAAACGTATATAATATATAATACATACAGTCTCATTCCCACTTATGAACCTCTCTTATTACGAACTTTATTCGGATTCTATTTTTACCTTTTGGCACTATTTTAGGTCTTTTTGGCATCTAAGTTCATATATTATTTAAATTAATTGGTTACCATTAAAATTTAAATACATTTTATCTCTCAGGTCTCTGAACCGATTCAGTCATTCTTAGATCATGAAGCAAGAGTATGTTCTAAGATACTTTGAGGTATCTTCAACTAGGCCCTTGATACGTACTACGATGATATTTTTTAAATCAGCCTTCTGCAGACTTTTTAATATAATATTAATTATGGTTTCTTTAAACAAAATTTTGAGTTTAGTTTCTATTCAAGAGGCTCTATTTGAGTTTTTTAAGTCTCTCCGGCATCTGAGGCCATATGGACCGACTTTAAACAATTATAAATATAGTTTATTAACGATATGTATTACCCAGGCATATTTATTTACATCAATTGTTATCCAATTGATTTAAATAAATTTCCATTAGACTGCCTGGGATTCGAACCCACACCCTTTGGCTTTTCAATATTCAACCTTTGGTTATCAATATTGACAATGTCAATAATTTAAACCTCTCGGCCACGAGGGGCTCTTTGAATTGAAAATTTTTTTATAATTTTTCCATTCTGACTTATCTTGTTATAAAATAACAAAGGGAAAATAAAATCATTGCTCTATTTTTCACTTTTTAATTTTTTTTTACTTGTGAACCCAAAATGGTGTGTGGCGTAATTATGCATTTATATAGTAAATATCTTTTACCTGTTATCACTTATGGATGGACGTAATCAGTCAAAATAAAATACCTGTTAGTGATATTATATCTTAGGTATATAATATCCAATAATATTAAATAATATAATATTGATTTTTCTTTGCTGCCGGTTTTCTAAAAACCAGAAAGGAATGTTGCCTCTCTACAGGTCTATTTTAATACAAAGCACCAAGAAATATATTATTATTTAATAAATATTTTTTGAACCTATATTTTATAGGCCTACTATTTGTTTTTATTTATTTTTGTTTTTATTCATAAAAAAACAAAACAAAAAACTAAAGAGTCAATAGAATATGGAGAATGGAGAAGTATAGCTCTTTATTATATGGCCTTCAATATACCTTAACACAGGGTTTTTTTTTTATTGCGTGTTAAACATAGATATTAAACACTTTTTACATATTAAAAATCAATATTTAATTACATTACTATTTCAAATAGGCCATGTCTCTTATTCTTAACAAAAAAATTTTCGTTTGTTTCAGGTAAGCATACATCAACTTTAACAATGTGGCAGGAATGTGAGTTTTTAAATAATTTTTATCGTCGGAGTCTTTTCACTCATAAATAGACGATAAGATCATGAAATGCCTTGAGACCGATTTTGAATAATAAGCCCTTCACTAGTGGGGTTCTCTAGCTAGAGAAAGCAATTTTCTCATTTTGAAATTTGAGACAATTTTGCTTTTTTTTTGGGAGGGATTGTACCTGGCTAGTCTTCACTATTTTTCTCGAAATGAAAAAAGCCCTTTCTTACTAACTATTCATTTCTTCTTTTTGAAAATAAAAATTCGAAATTTTATGAATGGAAGAGATGTGACCAAATAATACAAAAAGAGACCCAATTACTATACAAATCATTTGGCAAATTGATGAGAATAAAATTATAATTTATGAATAAAATTTCTTTTTGATTTAGCAAAAACTTGAGAATATTATTGAGATTTTTTCTCTCTTTTTTTTTTATAAAGGAAATTCCAAGATCAAAGGAATTATTTTTATTCTGCTCAACTCTCTTTAAAGGTCAATACTTGTTTTTAATACCTTGGTACAAACGAATAACCTCAAATATCTTTTTTCTTTCCCAAGCACACATTTGCAAGAAGTCGTTTTTAACTCGCTTGTCTCTTTCTAATTGTAAACGAAAATTTTATAAATTTTGAAATCTTTTATTAACTTTTTTGGCTTATGACAATATCATAGCTTATAATAGTTTTAGTCTGGGTTTTTGTTGATCAATGAATATTTACAATTTTAATGAAAAAAGCTAGCTGCTAATGAGAATAAAAACAGCAATTTTAGAAATGTATATAATTATTTTTAAACATATGATTATTACATTTCAAAAAAAATAATTGGGTCCAACAGGGAATAGAACTCCGGTCTCTCTCTTTTCGCCTGATCGCTTCACCACCACTTAGGAAATTTAGGAAACCAATAAACCCGGGTTTGATTCTCGATAGAACTCGATTTTTTTTAGGAGATTTGGCTTAATAAATATTAATTATATGTTAAATATTATTTCATAGACTCATATAATATATATAAATCTGTAATTTATATAATCTAAAAGAAGGGAGGCCTCTTTACTCCAATAAAAGACGAAATATATAAATATAAATTATATATTATATTTATATTCCTCTCTGGATTTGACTGCTAATACTAACAGTCTTCATGAGGGAGAAGGGGTCTAAAATTTCAGAGGACATTTTTATTCTATTGCCAAAAACAATTTAACGACCGCTCTATCAATTGATTTTAAATATGAATTTGACTTTTATGACGCAAAAATTGTTTGCTTTGTAAAAAAACAGCGAGAAAGGAAAATGGAGGGAGGAAGGAGGCCTACATTCAAGCATTCATGGCAACAACAAAACCGACACTGAGAATTTGACTGAAAATTATAGTGTAATATTGAGCAACATTAACCACTTATGAATGTGTATTTTATTCTGATTCTATATTAATACGAACCGGAAAAAATATTTATTGTTTTATATCATAGTATTGTTACCTTTTGGTTAGAATTAATGAAACATAATTATGATTTTTTGTTATCTTTTAATAATAATTTGGTTTGTTTCATTAATACCTCCAAGGTCATGCTAGAATTTTGTTTGAGTATTCAAAGTTTGAATAAAATTAATTTAATTTTCTCATTTGACTCAGTGGTACAATATTAGTGGCTATAAATATATTGTCAAAGTTGTCTAGAGTTCCATGAATGCACTCGAAAATAAGATAAAAACAATCACCAACAATTTTTTTTATATTTAAAATGAATTATTATATTGGAGTTTCTTCTTGAAATTTTCACTGAGGAAGACTGGTAGTCAAAACCAGAGGTTTGGGAGAGTAATATAGGTTTAGGAATAGGAGACTTACTGTTATAGTTGCATGCCTGCTTTATATAATTATTTGACTGAGACCCAGAGACCACGTCTCGTCACTTGAGATATGCAATTTACATCTATATAGATTGCTGCAGTCTAGCTATTCACCCTATTTATTCAAATCTCTAAAGTTCGGGTTCTCGAACAGAGCCCTAAACTGTCCAAATCTGGTTCCATGCCGCGCTCCTTTGTAGTGACAGCGAGCAGGGTCCGGACATCTTCTGAGAACCGAGATATCCTAGTGTTGGCCATTTTAGAACTATGACATTTACAAATATTGCTAGAATTGGTTTCTGATCTCGATTGTAGCTTTAATATCCATATTCGTGTTGGATATACTCAAAAATATACTATTCTAGGATCGATTGATTCATTTGCGATTATATTATTGCAAATATACGTGAACTCAATGAGGAGCAAAACCTCCCCTTTTATTGATAAATAATTATAAATAAAATATATATTTGTATATCTATATATTTGGATTTTTAATAGACTCAAAATGCCTCAATTCCTCTATATATAAATATCCCCAAAAATATAATTTGACCACGTATATCTTTTGTTTCATCTTAATAGGTAATTAGGAGAGAAGATGATAGAGAAAGCAGGAAATAAAGAGGTGTGTACCGGGCCATCGAACCATCGGCAATTGGGTATTGTGTCCTCCAACAGTGCACGATACTCCAGGGGCAACCAAACGGAGAATGATTTTTGTAGGAATTGAGTGTTTTCTCCCTTTAAATTAAAGGCTTTTCCTCCAAAAAAATAATATTATAATATTTAGAAGAACTACACGAAATTAAAAAATCATCAAATTTTACCTATTATTAAATTTAGTATTTTCGAATTTTATATAGATTATCTATTAAGTCGAAACAAAAGACAGAGGTTGTCCAATTACTTTTGAAGGGGATAGTGCAGTACTAAGTGAATCCAAAATTTTAACTTTTTCACTCTCTTGAGGGGGTTTGCACTCAAAGGCCATCTTATTTTTTCATATTAAATATAAATAAAGTTACTTTCATACTCCATAGGAATTGTCATATTAGGGCAGTGTACAAAAGAAATTAATTGATACACAATTTCTTTAAACTCTGAAACAAGAGCTATGTTTCAACTCCACGGTGAAAAAGCTATAATTATTAAAATTCCCTCTATTCGGTTTTGAAAATCATTTCTCCAATATTCATATTTTATATTTGAATATTTATATTAGGAGATATTTATACTTTAATATTCTTCTCAAAATGAAAAGAAAAATGTTTTTAAGCTTGACGTCTTTGTATTCGTTTGTTCAATTTTTGATAACGCTCAAAATTATTAATAAATCATTTTTTTTTATTATAATAATATATTGAAAGACTACCTCAAACCATAAACCATAATATTATAAACTAGTTGATTGTATTTTTTAAACATATTAAATTTCACTTTTTTTTATCATTTTATACAAACCATTTAGAAAGATTAACGAGTGCATGCATATTCATCTTTACTCAAATCAGATGATAAAAATCACCATCCTATTTATTTTTGACAATTCATCAATAACCTGATATAGTATAAAGAGCAAAAGGGGAGGAGGAGAAACCTCCCAGAACCGATTTATCGCCAAGCAAACGGCCTCTGTACCTACAACAAATATTTCAAATAAGCTTAGTAAAAAAATAAATATAAATCAATAAAAAAGCAACCTAACTAAGCCATTTGACAAAACAGTGGCATTCAATAAAAATGCAGATACAATCTCGCTTCTGCCTTCCATTCGGTCTCCCAATTTCTAGATTTTTTTTTCTATTTTATCGATTTTATTCGGAAATTGCCTCATTAAATTCTATCGTAAAGCCCTCAGCCCTGCCAATGGTCCTGATCTTGTTTGCGAGATGATTAAGCACAATCCGTTTGGTTTGGATTTGGATGGAGTGTTTCCTAAAGAATAATCAATATTCAATATGAAAAGATTGAAACGATCATAATTCATTATTATTAGAGTGGTTGATTTGAAGGTGGTGACCCCTCGAGCCCTTTTAAATAAATAATATTTCATTATTATTAGATTACTACTATAATTTTTTATTGAATAATATTGTAGTATTTAGTGAGTATTCAAAATTTTTATGTAATTTCATGAAGCAAATAATATTAATAGTCATAATAGAAGAGAAGGCAGGTTCAACAAAAGGCAGCCTTTGGAAAATCCAAAGACGAGGTTTACTTGTATGTATATGTATACTCTGTTATATATGGTATATTTCAAAAGCATGCTGACCACATTTAGACATAAATACAACTATCAAATTGGATTGAAGATGAACTAGTAAACCAAGTTCGAAACGTCTCAATTTTGAATTTTTATTGAGCATCCAAAGGCTGCCTTTTGATGATCCAGCTTTCTCAGCAACAATCTCAGTAACTCCCTTTTGTCAATATTAATAATAATAAAAATAATCATCAGAAGAAACCTCATTGTTCTCATTTGGTCATTAGGCTATTTTTGTCAGATTTACATAATTCAATAAAATTTTATGGAAAAAATCCTCATTTGTCAACTTAGATTTCCACTAACAATAATAAGCCCTCTGGGTCTAGAAGTTCTCTGACATCACTAGAGAATTTAATAAACCCTCCCAAAGATATATTTTTCAAAAGGAGTACCTTATAGGCCTGAATTGACAGAGTCCCTTTTCAAATAGGCATTAGGTGGTATGAAATACTCTAAAAATAATAATAGATTAGGATGTAAGGAAGATAGATATTATTATAAGTTGGATAAAGATATAAATAGGATATAAGAGGAGAAGTCAGAGTAAAATCAAAATATGCCGAAATGCTGAGTTTCATATGTGGGTTTCCGTATACGAGAGTTCCTTAAATAAAGGAGAGATAAAGACTGAGATATAGATCCAATGATTTTTTTTTCTGAAAGACCCTAAATAGAAAAAGGATCTTAATATCACAAGAAATTTAATTTTCACACAAAATAATACGGGCTATTTTTTCAATATAAAAATACTTGTTTGTTTTTAAAATTTAAATCTCTCTATTTAATTATTAATACAAAAAGGGTCGTGCCTTATATATTTTTTTTCTTTTTTTGTCTTTTCAGCATCTGAGGCCATATAGACATTAAACGATATATAATATATTTATTTTACGATCTAGGCATATATATTTATATCATTTGGTATCCATTTGATTTAAATAAATTTTCATCGGACTGCCTGGGATCCGAACCCACACCTCTTGGCTTCTAAGATTATCCATATCTCTAACCGCTCGGCCACGAGCGGGGGGGGGGGGGGGGGGTTATTAAATTGCAAGATTTGCATAAAATCGGTGGCAAAAAAGGAAAAAAAAAAAAAAAAAA
>JAAAKE020083213.1:0-23110 GCA_010014785.2 Anisolabis maritima | reverse complement strand
CGAAACGTCGAGTTAATCTCAACAATCAACGCGGACCAACCCGGGAAAACATCATTCCACATATATATATATATATAGAGAGAGAGAGAGAGAGAGAGAGAGATGATTAGGTATGAAGCGTGTTTTTAAAGTACAAATAATTTAAAAAAAAACAGAACATTATTTTCAAAATATTTTATTTTCATTCCTTTATCTACACTTTAAACTACACTACTACGACCAGGCCCGTTTCGTGTCGGGATACAATGAGTGGAATGCACCAGGGCGGCAAAATGTAAGAGCAACACAATCGACTCATATCAATCATAATACATTTTTTTTTTTTCGATATGAAAGCATAAGGTTCAACCGACCTATAATAACCAGTGGTCACATGCACCCAGGAAGTTTTAGGAAAGATAGTAGCAGGGAGGTTGTTCCAATCACAGGAGGTCTTGGGGATAAAGGAAGACTGGAATTGACTCATCCCGAGTTTAACGACACGGGGATGTTGGGACGATAATTCGCTTGTATTGGGGACAATTTGGAGGAATGATTGATTTTAATTCAGCAGAACTTCAACCATGGTATTATCTATAAAACTGTCAATGCAGAGTCATTTCTTCTGTGGTTGAGTAGCTGCAAGTAGGCAGTAAGAGACTGGTCAGCCTCACCGCACGCCTTTGAATTGCGTCAAAGGAAGAGAGACCATGAGACCCCCTCTCCATGGGCGGGACCCATACTCAAGGCTCGGATGAATTTGAGACTTGTATAGGATTAGAAGTTGATGAGGGGAAAAATACTGCTTGGATCTGAAGAGAAAACCAAGCTTCTTAGAAGCAGATTAGGCAACCCCAGAAATATGGTCATTCCAGGAAAGATCCGAAGAAATTGTCACGCTCAGAACAGAAAACGAATCTCTGAACTCGAGATTATTGTGACTGTAGGTGACGAATATGCATTTCGGAGGAAAACATTGCACATGCTCAGTCGCTTCCGCAGCGCTGACATAAAAATATTGGAAACGGTACTTACTTAAAAAACACGCCTTATATTATATATTGATATTAATATTAAAAAAACTTTATATTTATGCTAGCAGATACTATATTTTTAAAAATATATAAAAATTTTATATGTATTTTTGAAGGAGCCTTATTTCCTAGCGCATGCTCTGGCTGAAGTTACTGACCATATCAGACTTTTTGGCAGATTAAGTATTTCGGTATCTACAATTTCTATCGTCTGATCAAAACTTTGGAAACCCCTGAATTAGATTATTTAAATTTAAACTGAAATAATGAAATGTGCAATTCATTTATCAAAAGAGGAAAACGTGATTGTTTAATATTTAACTTGTAAGTTTAATGTCCAGTAAGCAAATCCACCCAGACATTTAAATGTCACGTAACTTAACCAGACAGTAAAAATATAATGAAATTATATATAAAATCAAATGTTGGTTTATAATTAATCAAGAATAATAATTAACTGTTCTATAGTTGAATTTATGTTACTCTTACTTTGTTATATTGCATCTATGAGAGTTATAAATCAATCCTAACGACATGAACAATCTTTATTAAGATTAACAAATGTTTTTATCTTACTGGTCAAAAATGCCAAAACATTTCTTAAACTCCAAGTTGTTTGAATTTTTTTTATTAAACAAGATTTTGAAAATAAATAAATTAAATTAGACATTCCCTTACGTTATGTTTAGCTTAAGATCTTGTAGTGTAAACCAGGGGAGAAGAAGAAATTAAATTAAGAGTCAGGGAAGGGGATACATTTTGAAATAAGGCAAAGGCCAAGTATATATATATTTTCAGAAAAACTCCCCCTCTTTTCTCCCCTTCCCGATTACCTTATCTTTTTATAAGTATCTCAAAATTCACGTACTGTACAAGATCTTAAGAATTACAAGAGAATCTCTGTATGAACAGCACGGTCTTGGACAAATGAAGATTGCTAGCACCTACATTGAAACCGAAGGTTGATATTTTAAACACCTACTGTATGTGATTTGTTGTCTGTATTTTTTTCCTTTTTATCACATGATATATCGGAATTTCATTTGTTTTCTAAATAATTGAACACATGATAAATGCCTGGTTATGTGATAAAATGATTTCGTATTTGATATAAAAAGGCTTTTAAAAATCCTCTATAAATAATATTATTAAAAGGTGTCTCAGGGGTATAACCAACAGAATTTTCCTGACAGGCTATAAAAATAGATAAATTTAGTCCATTATTTTAAATAATAAGAATGTATTATATTTTGCCATAATTAAAAATAGTAAAATTGATTGGTAACTTTGGCTTCTTTAAAATATCTAATTTTACTAATAAATAAAATTTATCAGGACTTTAAAATAAATTTGATCATAGTAAATGAAGGGTGAAGGGGGGATGATTAGCATAGAAGGATAGAAGAAATGACAGCTCGGGTAAATATTATATTTAACTATAAAGATATTTGGTTCAAATTTTAGAACAAAGAACAAAATATAAGAGAAAAGAGAGATCTTTCTATTATTATTAAGATTTTAATTAAAAAATCACAAAATGATGAGCGCTCTCAAATGCATGGGTAGTCAGGGCGGAGCACGGTCCTCTATTAAACTTGAAAAAAAAAAAAATTATTTTTTATCTTACCTTTGAAATGTATTAACGCTTATCCTCAACAAAATTATTTGGGGTCCACTTTACTTTAGTACGTTTTTAGGTTTTTTGTGAATATCTCTTAAACCATTCTAACTATTTTGATTAAATTGAAAGTACAAATAATAAATTAGATAATATTTAAGATCTATTAATCACTTTCTACTTCCAAATAATGTGGAACTCTCAATTTAAAGGCTCCTCTATAAGTTTCCTCATGATGGGCCACTTCGCACCTTGCTTGCGCATGGCGGCTGCCCAGTCATCTTTAGGAAAACAAACAAAGTGCGAGTCATATGAAATTCTCATTTATTAAACAAAATAAATTCAAGATGACTGAACGACTAAAGGGCACGACACAAAAAATCTGGTGTGGCAGCACATCATTCAGCTTTCCTTGGCTTAGGTAAGATAAAGCTGTGTGATGAACGCTTAATCACACCAGTTTTTTAAAACAAATAATTATATTAAGAAATATGTGAAGTCCAGGTGCGTTGTCAAAGGGAGACGGGCTCAAAAATCATAACAATATATTAAAAAATTTCAAAACTTAAGTTCTTTCTCTAAACATTGATCAATTTTTGTTTTAAAATTAAAATATGTATTAGTATGTGAATACAAAAGGATATCTATTCGAGTTTTGCTCACCCTCTTTCCATCCTTTTGGGTTATATATGCCACAGCCAAGGGGGAGGCTCACAAGAACATAAACTTGACAAATCTAGTTTTAGTAAAATCTATTTTTTTTAATATAAGATAAAAAATACAAATAAAGTATGTTTATCTGGGAAATACCATCCCGGGCCGGAAATAGATGATAAAATATTTTATTTATTTTCTATAAATTAGTCTTAAATATTTGTCTTCTTTTAAATTTGAACTATTTTTTACAAATTAAGCATTTAGTCGAAATGCGTTTGAAATACTTGCCCAGCTCTGGTAAGTTTGCACAATGTGGTAGGTACTTTCATTATTGGTGATGTAAGTTAGAGTAAGGTCCTTTTAAAAAATTTATGTGGATGTCCTTAATGTTAATCTTAAACAAATTAAAGGAAGAAACGACATAAGCGATAGAAAAAACTATATCTAAAATAAAGAAGTTCATTTGCCATATGTCATTATGTTCAATGACATGACATTTACATTTTAACTTTTATTCATGCAAATTACTAGATATTTTACTTTAGTTGAAATCCTTATTCTCAATATTGTTTATTATCAATAAAGCAATAAACATTCAGCACATTGGAATAATAAAAGATGTCAAAAAGTAAATAAAAGATTTAAGAAATAGTCCAGATCAGGGTTTATCAATTTTTTACCTTGAGGCTTAAATTCACCATTTTCTCACTTTGTCACAAGGTTGTAGCTATCATTTCGTGACCCATAGGTTGAGAAACGTTGGTCTAGATATTGTTTTTAACACTCAAGTTTTTACTTTTATGTTGATTATCTACATTCATGTTAGAGAGTTAATGTACAATAAAAACACTAATAGAATATTATATACACTAGAATAAGAATATTATTAGAATAAAAAAATATATAAGGGACATATGTGATTATTAATTATAATATTAATAATGAGTAAATAGAATAATTTAAGAAATATCAATTTAAATTTGTATTTGACAACTATCAGTGCTTGTACAAGTTTTGAGTAAACTAAAAAAGATAATTCTTTTTATTTTCAATTTTTATCTGATTCATTATTTAATAAAAATTTAAGACAATGTATTTTAAGAGTAATTTAAAAAAATTATTTGACTTAAATTTAAATTTTATACTGAGTTAAAAATATTAATTTTAGACAGTTGGCTATTTGATCTGTGTTGCTGGTAAAATGTTAATTTTTTTATTTTTATTTTGGTTATTTTATATTTAGCATATTTTAATAAATAAGTTTATATTAAACATTATTTAACATAATTGAATTAATAATAACAAAAGGAATAATATTAATCATGTTTTTAGCTTAAAAAGAGTAACATTTATTATTTTAATGGAATAAAGTTATTTAAAAAGTGAAATGATTAAAAATTCGTTTTTGTAATTATTTTATTTAATTCTAATTTATAGAGACAATGAAAAAATCCGCCTCTTTATTTATTTCATTCATTGTAACAAATAGTTCAAATAAAATTCATTTTAATTAAAATATAATGTTGGAATTTATCTAGCAATCGAAGAACGAGAAGTACAAACCCCTATATTTGGAGATAATATAAGATGAAACGAAAAATGTTTAAATTTTAAATTGAAGAAAAGGAACATTATAATCAAAGGTCAACATTTATTTATCATTTATTTCTCCTAGCCCTTATATCGTTACTCTGCCCACACCTTTAATCGGGAAACATAATTATTTAATAAAAAAAATAAATTTCTCTTTATATTTAAAAACTATTAGAATAAAAGAAATGTTAACTGATTACTTATTCTAGGACAAACTGATTTTGTACGAGGCTGCAAGAAAAAACTAATTACAATTTAAGACTATTTTAATATTAAATTTTGATTACCATAATTTTTTTTTAATTTTTATTTTTTATTAATATATTATAAAAGATGTTATTTATAGTGAGCTTCGTTTTGACTTTGTTTTCAAGGACATTGAAAATTTTTTCTGAATTTGATCCTATGAGATGGGATGGAATATTATTTTTTATTTATTTTTATTTAAAAAAATTATACGTTTAATTAGATTTTTCTTTTTAGAAATCCTCACCTTGGGTAATGTGCAGTGGTGGAGGCAAGTATGGTTGGATGGTGATAAATGAATGAACGAGAGGGCACATAAGATGGGGGCGGTGGATCCTTTGAACTGGCCTGGACCAGCGCGGTTGCTTGCATCACGTGTCACCTGTCCACTTGGGAGCTACGAGAAAAGACCGGGCCCAACAATCAACTATTTGAATTTGATTTCAAATATACTTATTTTATATAAATAATAAATTTATAATGTGTGGTAACCAATTACAAATTCTAACGCGATTTTATAAAAGTAACTTTTTTAAAACATAAATAATTGATATTTTTATTTAAATCTAGTAAATTTTATAAAAATAATTATATATATTTTAAACAAAATTTTTTGTTCTTTCGGCTTGTAAAAGTGTGAATAAATACTATTTGTGGCCACATTCTCTGCTTGGAGCCCAAGTCACAAGTGGGATTTGCACTTAGTTTCACCAAATATCTTAATGTATTTGTAAGCTTCCTTTGCAAAGCACAATAAATCAAAAGATTAAATAATTTAAAATTGTTAAAATGAGAAGAATACAAAATATTTATATTTTTATGATTGAACTCATGATAATATTATTTTGAATTCCTTAGCTCTCTTTAAGTTAGTCATTATAAGACTTTTCAATGAAAAAAAATGTCTTTTCAGAAAAATAATTTATTTAGAAGAGATTAATTCTAATATTTTGGAAACCTAAGGTACCGCCTTCATCAGTGAAGTGCTTGCTTGCAAAAGATATAATTTGTTTTTTAACTATATTGTATCTTAATTTTAAACTTAGACAAGTGTGGTGAAAGAGATTAAAGTCCAATAGCTAAGGAGTGCCTCTAAATCTTGTTAATATTTAGAATTAATCATCAGAGAAAATTGTTAAAAATAAAAAGTATTATAAGGGAGGTTAGGTAAAGATGGTAATTGCACATACAATTTGAAAAAAATTTTTTTAATTGAATGTTGGAGGCAGGAGTCTCAGTGGGCAGCCAGGTGATAAAAATTAAAAAAATATTATATTCTGTATATTCTAGTTTCAAGCACCCGTTACGCTCATTTTCAACAGAGCAAAATGTCATAAAATAAAATGCTAGATATTTCATCTTTACATCAGGCTTGTACATGTTTCTTTTGGCCATAAGTACAGTGATTTGGGTTCCATTACTCGTAAAAATAATTTTTTGCCAACTACATAAGGCAAAAAGAAACATGTACAATCATTTCAGGAAAAGTAGCACTTCCGGTCGTCGGAATTTTAGCAGCGGTCTCTGATTAGATATAATATAGGTATCCAACATTTGAATCGTCTCTGTGACATCATATTTGAGTTATCATGATTTTTAGAAAAAAGCTTCGAATTTTTGGGCGATTATATTTCCTCTTATATTTCGTATACGAGAAAGTAAAAAAGCAGTAACCAATCATATCCCACATTTTATTTTCACTATTAAATTTGTATCTCAGACCAAGTTGGGAAGCAAAATTGTAAGTTAAGCATAAAAGATCATCTCTTATTACATGAAAGCTTTGATTGCACTTTTTAACGTGAAGGAAGAAGCTTTATTCATTAGCTACACTTAAACAATAACTTAGTCCCATAGGATCTTTTGAACTGTTGCCTATTTTAATTTTTGTTTCAAGCCTTTCTTGTAATTTTAAATGGTTGGGGAGCTTTTCTAACAGAAAAACCATCATTATTATCTGCATTAATGGCATATTTTAAATCTTCTATTGTATTTTGCATTTGCTTCGGACACCTCCCTGTTTAGCAACGTACTTAGTCGGAAATCTGAAAGAAAAAAAAAATATTTTCTAGTAATTTAAAAGAGAAACAAATTAATAATAAAAAATAATCAATTTTGTGGGGTGGCCAACTATTCCGAAAATTGATTGGCCATCTATCCCGACTGGCTGGTTGGACAGTGCTACTAATTAAAGAAGACAGGCATAAGAGAGAATGAAATGGCTTTAGCTGCACTTGGCGAGATGTGTATAACAGAAAAACAGTTTGTGGTTTGTTTCTGAGATTCATACAAAATATGTATCAAGTAGAAAAAAATCGGAGAGTAATAAAAGTTAAAAACGTAAAAATACTTATTAGAGTTTTTTTTGGTTTCAAGAGATCTGTAAAGAACACGTTACTTGTCACAGAAATAACTAACCACAGACTGCCTGCCAGGCGACAGAATGGAAAATTAGAGCGATTGGTCATCTCTCTCCGGGACTCTATGCATTAAACTTAAATAAACTCATTTATTATACATTTCTTCTGGTTCCAATGTCAAGAAGTAAAGAAAGGATCTATTTAAACACTCCAAATATTTGTCTTTGTTTTTTAATTAAAAAAAATTAAGAAAAGTCGATTTAATCTTAACTCATTTGAAAGGGAACCAACATTAGAGCTTATACTGATTCATTCTGTATTCATAATGTTTAAGATTTAATCTTCTTTGGCAGATCTCTGAAGTTTCCTTCAACCAATTAGTAAAAACATCAGTTTTTTTTTATTTTTTTAAAAAATAAAATGAAATAATAACAGTTGCATAAATTAATTTTAATTTTTTTTTTAATTAGTGGTACTGACAAATAAGTCAAATAGTTAAAGTATTTGAAATAGTTGGTAGTTTTCAAACAGTTCTAAAAGTCCTAGGAAACTGTATGGATCCAACCAAAATATCGTTTAAGATAACATCTATAATACAAGATGATGTGTTTGAGTGGACTGACAAAAATACATAATTCGCATTACTGGCTAGTGCAAAATTAATTATTGATTAACGATTGATTAAACAGAACCAGATTTAGGCCGAAAAGAGCAATTTTAAACCAATCGAGCTTCGAGCTTAAAAATGGAAAAATTGGGTTGAAAATATATTTTATTATTTTTTCCATTATTTAATAAAAGGAAATATAGTAAAAATCAATCATCCCTGTTGTAAAAAAGTAGAATTAGGAGGCTAGCACATTATAAATCCAGCTCTGATAATTTATTATATATTTAAAATGAATTCTAATTCAAATAGTTGATTGTTGCGCGCGCTTTTTTTTCTGATCTCCTATGTATCATGTGACTGGCTGGACAGGTGATCACGTGATATTTGCAACCGAGCTGGTCCAAGCCAGATCAAAGAATCCACCGCCGCCATATCCTGAAATCATTTATCACTCCATCAACATCCAATTTCGATATTCTCATTCTTATCTGCTCAACTGCTCATCATCTAAATGTGAGAATTAAAAAAAAATAAAATAAACCTTTTATGATTAATTTTGAATATGAAATATATCATGTTCAATTTCATCCCACAAATTTAGAAAATCTCTCTCACCCACACTAAGTATAATTCGCTTTAGAATTTTTAATTGTTTATAATCAATATATTTCTTATTATTATTAATAATAATTTTAAACTTCACATAAAGTTGATTGTTGTCCGGGCCCTATTTTCAGATGTCGCAGTTAATCAATTTAACTCGTGATGCTTCAGGTGGTCCAGGCCAGCTCAAAGCTTCGCCGCCACCGCCATTTTATGTTCCTTCTTGTTTATTCATTTATCTCCTCATCAGCATCCAATACGATATTCTCATTCTTCTCTCTTTTGCACATTACCTAAAGGTGAGAATTTTCTAAAAACAAAAAAATCATAATTAATCGTGTATGATTTTTTATATCTAAAATTTATATTCAATCCTCTCTCATAGATTCAAATTCAGAAAAATACTCTAATGTGTAGTAGCCATATAGCTAAGGGCAAATTGGAGCTCACCAAGGTATTTTGGAAATGATTAATAAAAGTTAAAAACTTTAAAAATATTAGTGAAATCAAAATTTAATTTTGAATAATATAATTAAATCTGTTTTTTTGTTTAAAATTATAATTATTATTTGCTTTACAGACTCGGAAAAAGTCATTTTGTCCTAGAATAGCTAATTCATTGCATCACACATATTTAATTTTAAATTTAATTTTTAGAAATAACATTGTGGAATTTTAATTTACTTTAAATAATAAATGATGTTTACCTTTGTAATGAGGAATATTTTCTTCTTAAATTCAACATTTTTTTATAAGCCTATATTTTCTTCAAATATAAGATTTTCTACTATTCATTCTTCGATTGCTAGAAAAACCCCATCAACTTTACATATTTTAATTTTAATGAAAATGCAATTTAATTGAAACATTTGTTATAAGGTAATGAAATAATAGCAAAAATATTTTTTTATTAATCTCACCTTGCCAAATAGCTTTGTTTTTTTTTTTTCCAATTTTCAATTTGAATTGAATGTTCCCCTAATCTCCTTTATGGTTATGAAAATTAAATTAAATTTTATTTCCTTATTTCTTTTCCTTTTGTTATTCAATGTTTTGTGTTATAAATTTAATATGTAAAAAATAGATTATATTCCCTAAATAAAAAACAATAACAATAAAAAAATTGACAATTTATCAACGGCAAATTTTTCTTATTAAATAGCCAACTGTCTAAAAGTAATATTTTTTAAATCATAGTAAAAAATTCATTTAGGATATTTTTTAAAAATTACTTAAAACTTAAAAATCTTATCAATATTTTATAAAATAATATAGCAATAAAAATATAAAAAGATATATCTTTTTTTTCTTTAAGTTACAAGCTCTGATAAGTGCCAAATTCAAATTTATTTATTTTTCATAAACCTCAAAATCAATTATAATTAATATATATTGGTTATTTTCTTCTTATAATATTCTTTTTGTAATCATTCATCATCAACTCTAACATGTATCTAAAGTATCTATTTATAGTAATTTGGTTGTCTATCTGCTATAATGTTAACATCATGTCAATGTGATGTTGCCATTTGGATATAAATCAAATAGACCTCTAACAAATTAACAAGTAAATTACTATTGGCCCAAAAATACTTTTTTGAAAATATTTTCAATATTTACTATCCTTTCAAAACTCAGAATAGAAAATCTTGGCATTTGCTATTACAGTCTAATAACAAATATTTTTAACTTACAAACTTGCAACAAAGATATTTCATTGGGTGTAAGAAATTAATTTCAGAAAATGATCCTCGAATGCAGGGCCACAAATCTAATATTAATTAAAATTTAAGAGTGGGTTTAAGTAAGCCAAAGATTTTCCATCTGAAAGAAATTATATGAAACAAGCAATAATACATTTTATAAGATGCATTTATTAAATATTTATTTACAAAAATTTTTCCTTTATTCTACTCTCCTGTACAACAGGTTTTCTACAAGACATCTTCGATTCCTTTTTCTTATCTAAGTAAGCATCTATACTATTATTTTGCTTTATATTTCTGAAACCATTCATCGGAAAAGGATGAAACTTAACAATTTTATAGCCCTAGGAGAACATACTCGATAGATCCATCTTATATTCTCAGAGGATGGCTAAAAAGTCCTGAAAAATGTTTCAACTTCCTTGCCTATTTTTTATTTATTTACAAATTATTATTTTTAGTTAAACTTTAAAACCTTCCTCATTTATATTTTTTGTCCTTAAGGGATTTTAGAAAAACAAAGGGTAAATATGATCGAGTTGTTTTCATTGGTATGATTATGACGTAGCTAGGCTCTTGAGGCAGAAGAATATCTCTGCTCTCAAAACTTAAAACTGAACTCTATATCAGTAAAAAATCTTACAAAAAAAAAAAAAAAGCGGAAAATAAATTTCAGAGAAGCCGGAAACGCTCTCTTGCTTAGATCTGTCCGTGTCTTCGTGACTATGTGATATTATTCAACTTCCCCCTCGCCACCTAATAATATTGTATATTGTTTTCGAATTCACCTATTAATGGTAAACTGTTTTTAGCTAGAAAATAATTTTATAAGAATCAAATTTAGAATTGTTAGCTTTCACAAGTTTTCCTTTTTAGATTTTAATTATTTTTTGAACTTGGATATCACTCCTAATGGCCTATATTACCTGATGTTCCAAATGAAGAAGTTTCTATCTACTTCCAAATGGGTCTTTGAAACATACGCTTTAATAAATTCATTATAAAATTTTTTTTCCAGTTTGGGGATTTCTTGCATATATTTTAGATAATAAAATTATTTCAGAAAAAAATTTTCTTTCAAAATCTTTTGAACTCTAGCGGCTAAGAACAGCAGAGATAAAGAAAGAGAGAGTAAGCAATAGCAAAGTATACAAGTGAACTGATGAGAGTGCTTCTACGCTTTTCCACATTAGGAATTCTCCGCTTGCAAAGGATCCTCTTCCTCACAATCACACAAATTAATGCTATCACAAAAAGGGAACGCCTATATATATTATTTCCAATGGACTCGATGCTTTTCAACTCTTCTCCTCTCCATTACCCTAACTCTATACACGTTACCTTGTCTAATTGTTGACGAGAAATCTTTCTCTTAAAGCGGCAACTTTTTCTTTAAAAATAAAGATTGAAATACACATTATGGTTGATCTATATGTGAGAAAAATTTTTGAATTCTCTAAATATATTTATTAATTCTATATGTTCTCTCCTCACCCCTTAACGTGGTAATGGAATTTTGAGATTTCAATAATTAAATGATTCAAATAATTTTATTCATAAATTTTTAAATAGAAATATTTAACCAACAAATACATTTAGAACCAAGCTACCGGCTGAGTTCACAGATAAAATTCTTTTTTAGCATGGATCTAATATTGTTAAAGAAGAATATTAATAAAGACAATAATAATAAATCATATTATTGGCATATATGACTTTATTAATGGGAGTTGGCGGTTTTTAATAATATTTTATAAACTAAAAATTTTAATTATTCTCACACAATTTAATAGTCAATTTGATTTAATAAAAAATTTAAACACTTAGGTTTAGAACTATCTCTTTTTCTCTACATACTATATGCCTATCTACTATAACATATGGGCTGTGCTCTCCCATAATTTTTGAATTGCTACTAGTATAGTTATGCCATATTTTTCAAATACTTTTGTGCATTTAATTTTTAGGGCCTTAAACTTCCTTCTTTTAAGCAAATATAATATTTTTTTTTTTTTATAAAATTTATTAAATTCAATTTTTTTCTTTTATTCTAGTTCTCTTTTGAACTTCGAGTTTTCTATATCTTCGTATCCTCCATACATAGTAAGGACCATCATTATTTTTTTTTCTATGAAAGAGAGCTGAGAGCCAATGAGAAAAGTAAAAAATAAATTTTATCTCAAAATCCTGCATTTTGAGTACAGTTTGTACTCATCACCAGATATTTTATTATATAATACAATAACTTTCATATCAACAATTATAAATCACTAATGCCCTGAATTTATAATGGTATACAAGTGTCGAATTCCAAAATCAAATGAGGTTAGTCAATTTATATAAAAGATTGCCAGATGATCATCTTAGCTGTCAGCTTCTTTCTTATCTTACAATTATACACCCAATATCACATACGAAACCATTTTCCATTTTTTTTTTTTTTATTTTTATTTTGACAAAGAATATAATTATCGTTTGTCGTTTATTATTACGGATTGTAAAAAAATCATTAGAATTAGTTTAATTCTGCAGTATTTTTTAATGAATACTGTACTTTAAGATTTTTTTAAATTTCGGAGAGAGCTAAAAAGCAATATGGAATTATGATCAGATTTAATTCTCCTGTAGGTAGTACATAATATTATAATCTAATTTTTTTTCATATTAAATCTTCAAAAACTTAAATGGATATTGGATTAACTATAATACTTTGCATTTAAAACTTCTCAAAATGTATAAAAATTATTCTCATTGAGTCAATTAAAAATTTTTCATTAAAATAGAAAAACACTTAATGTACTTAAGGGGCCCAGTTTTTTTTATAAAATAAAATGGTCAAATAAAAAGATGAGAAAGGATAGATCACTATAAATGGATTTAACCTGCAGCGCAAAATTTACCGGTCTTCTGTGCTCAGACAGAATTACTGACCAATGGGCAACCAATTTTAAATTCAGGCAAACTTAAAACAGTGACAATCCGAAATTTTTTACTTTTTATTTGAGAGAAGAAAAAGTAAAAGTATCCAAAATATGTTATGAGAAAAAAATATAAAAATGAGTGAGGGGCAGAGCCTGCTCTAACAATAGACAAACTACCTGACAAAATTAAAAATTGAATTTTAAAAGGTTTCTAAGTAAATACTTTGTTAATTCTAATATATGTTATAAACTACAGATCCAAACATTTTTTGTTGGATTCTCTAAATATTTAACTAAAAGAATTTATTTAATTTTGTTGTCTTCTTATGTTTTAATTTGTACATATATATAATTATTTGAAACAAAACTTTTAGTATATTATTTTGTTTTCCTTTTTGGGAAAGGGACATCAAGTTTCAAGTCTGAAATCTGCCAATCTGAATCCAACCTCAACAAGCACCTTTTAAAGTCCCCACTCTCTGTTACTTCTGTTCTTGTGGGTGCATGTGACCAATGGTCATTAT
Organism: Anisolabis maritima; assembly: GCA_010014785.2. Taxonomy (NCBI): domain Eukaryota; kingdom Metazoa; phylum Arthropoda; class Insecta; order Dermaptera; family Anisolabididae; genus Anisolabis; species Anisolabis maritima. The sequence continues at coordinate 9,259 of JAAAKE020083213.1, read as the reverse complement.
AGGTCCTTTTACCCTATGCTTCCATATCAAAAAAAAAAAAATTCTGGGCCAGTCCTGCTGAAATACCGGATTACCGATTATCGATTATTAGGTCGCCTTAGGTCCCAGATCCCAGTATTCCAGATTAGTGTTCAATCTTTTTTTTTTTACTTAACCATCCCAAATTTTCCCGTCCATTTCCTTTTTTTCGTTCTTTTCTGGGCTTCAATTTATTCCTTCCTTTTTCTTCTTCTCTTCTCTCTGCCCTTAAAAAATTGTCGTTCTTCTCATTAAATTTCTTAGGTCGATTAATCGTCGACTTTAATTTATTAAAAAAATTGACAAAATTATAGAGCAAATTTTAGTGTAAATATATTCAATATACCGCACTATTTATTTAACTTATAGAAAACTAAAAAAAAAATATTAACAACTAATTCATTTTTCAATTGAATAAACAAAAGTAAAAAAAATTAATTCAAATAATTTTATGTAAATATTTACAAAATACATTAGAATAATATTTGATACCGATGATTGATTCAATGTGCCGAAAAATGCATTATATGATAACACTTCTACATTTACTTAATTCGTTAAGTTTAATCTCTCTTAAAAGCTACACAAAAAATTTTGACCATGCTGACTACTAGTTAATATATATAAAAAAAAATATATTTATATTCGTCTTATTTTTTCTACTTTTCTTATTTCTTAAGCTACCCCCAAAAATTCTTCCTTGACTCGTCAAGGAATCGCACCCTGAGTTGCACCCATCTTTTTTATTCCATCTCCCTTGTTGGAAAAATATCTAAAAAAAATGATAAATAAAATGAATGAATATCTATTTTTTAAATTTAAAATTATTTTAATTTAAAACCTTAACTAAACATTTTTGATTGGCTTCTAATATAGAAGTCAATTTGTCTGTGTGTAACAAGTTAACTCCGAAATCTCTTGACGTTTTTACATATTTTTTTTCATTGTATTGAGAAGAATCTCCACAACAGGATCGGAAATATCACTTTTGGGAAAATAATTCTCATTAATCTGGGCGGTAAAAAAAAATTATAGATGTGACTGAGAAAAGGAGCAAGCTGTAACATTTTTTTTTGAGGCGGGAAAGGGGAGGGGGTAAAAAGCGACATCATTTGTAAAGAGGGAGGGGTGCAGATGAGTATTTGCTCCTTAACTCAAATTCATGTTAATAGACACCAAAGTATGCTTATTTTTTTTACTAAGATTGGTATCTAAGTGATAGTTTGCTCTTATCCCTCTATTCCCTAATTTGCTGTTCTTTCATGGCTGTCATCAAATTTTGCCTGACCTTTTCTAGAAGTGTACTTTGGTTTAGCTAGCTAAATACAATATTATGTATAAACGTTGAAAATATACTGATTATTTTGCATTTTTTTTCATATGTCCTTTGTTTATATCCAGATGCATAACTATGGGGAAGGAGGGCTCAGATCCATGCAGGACTTTTTGGGAGCCACCCCTAGAAAAAAGATAAAATTTTGAAAGGGCAGCAAACAGAACCTCCCCGGGGGACTAAATTCTAGCTACTCCACTAGAAATAAAATTGAAAAATTGAATAAACACTTTTTTCAAGTTTAGATTTACAATTAATTTTTGGGGATTGCATTGCACCTCCCGTCCCTTGAAAGTACTTGGATTTTTTATTTTGTTAGCGTTGTGGTTATTTTTTACATAGAATTCATGCGATATATTTTAAGGTCATAAGTTTTGTAAGGGAGAAAAAACAAATAAATAAAAGATGAAATATATAAGAATATGGTACAGTGCGTTGCCCCGGCCTGGATTGGCCAGCGCTGGAGCTCCGGAACAAGAGAGGGAGGGGGCGATTTGGCAACAGCGCGCGCGGCGCCGCTACCGCTACTGAGGGCCTCTGGCGGCAAACGCGGCAAACACGGTCGCCGCAGAAGGTCTCCAGCCTTTGAGTCCAACCAAGCTTCGCAGTCGCACAGAGGCTCTGTAACGCGTTGTATCTATAGTTTTATTCTTTCATGTTCATTTAACACGGTATTTTCAAGAAGAACACAATTAAATTGAAAACTATTCGCCTGGGACATCAGTGTTTTTTTTGTGAAATCAAGTGCAAAAGTGCACTAGCATGTGTTAATCATCGTGTGGATTTCATATATTCTTTAAAAAGTGTTTTTGTGTTCCCGGCAATAGACAGGCGTGTTGTTGTTGTTCTTGGGCGACCAACCATCGGGGTTGTTTTTTTCCTTTGTTTTTTTTTTTTTTTTTATTTTTTATACCATGGCGACGATGATAACTTCTCGCGTGAATGTAAACACCTAAACACTTGGAGGTAGGTGATCTTTTAGAATAAAAATTCCCCCTCATCTCGAAAAACCAGTTTGACTGGAGCGAGAGAACGAATTTCGCGATCGCGGCTTAATGAAAAAAATTTTCCCATTTTCCGGAGAAATTTTTTGACATACATGGCCAATGTAAAAACATTTTCTTGGCACATGGCCTCCATTATTTTTTTTTATTCAAAGAAACAATACTATTCCAAACAAACAAACCCTTGCATGCGAGGAATTGAAACTTTTCTGTTATTATTCTGAATTTTTCGGCGAATCGAGTCAGTGCATGTGGTAGCGTCATCGTTTTCAAATCCCAGGTGTGATTTTTTTATGTTTTTTTAAATAATATTAAAAATACACATTCTATCTGTAACAAAAGAATTACGGTAGAACGCGGAAATTTTAAATTATAATCTTAAAAATTTCTTATATTACTTAATTTAAAAATAAAAAAAAGACTGTTCAAATATTAACTTATTCGATAAATGCGATATTCGCATCGATTGGCCCAAATTGGAAGGTGAATTGTTAACGGTGTCGGTAAATACAGAAAATTCAATTGCCTATATTTTGATATCACTTTTAAAATCACAATAACGTTTTATTTCATTCTGACGAATTAAATATAAATTATTCCTCTCCACTCATTAAAACAAAAATAAAGAAAAGTATTATAGCTGTATTATAACAATAAAAATATCTCACAAATTTTAATAAAACCCATTCAGAAGACAAAACGGTTAAGTCCACTTGTTAAATTTCTTTATTGTTATTTGAGTTTTAGAACTATATTTAATATTCAAAGCAATCTTTTATAATTCCTTTTGATATACTAAATGGAGAATTTAGAAGTTTTAAATTAAGATATATAAAATATTTTCACATTTTTTGTTTATTAAAAAAACTTTCCAAATCTCTCTGATATTTTTTGGACTTGACCACTTTGACCTCTGAATGACTCATAAAATAAGAATATTAATCTTAGAGTATAACAATGTTAATTATTACTTATCTACTAATATAATTAAAATATTTTAATGTATAAAATTATGATTTATACTAAATTTTTAGTTTCACTTAACACGGTTATCATAATATAAACTAAAGTAACGTTACAAAACTCATTTTTTAGATAAGGTCTGATAATTACTTGGAAAAAAAACCACAGTTTTTATCTAATCCAGTTAAATTTTATGTACTAATAAACCTTTTTTTCCAATACCGAATTAACGCAAATTTACCATGATTTGTTAATCAAATTGACATTTTTAATGTTCTTTAGATGTAATATTACTCATCGTTTATTTTACTCCATTATCACTTTTTAAAATGTCATTATGATTATTCATAAACCATAATTCATTAATCTCTTATTTATTTTCTTACTTTCTTATTATGATGATATATACCTATATATATTTTTATAATTTAATCTAAATTTCTTTAGAGTTTTTATTGAGAGGGAAAAAAAGATTCAGTAGAATTCTATTTTTATTTATACTTTATTTTTAACCCTCGATAAAAATAAAATTGGGTATTTCATGATGATGAGATTTTTACACTGTTCTCGGTATAAATATTACAATATTAATTATATAAAAGCTCCACTACTCCCCCACTCATCCCTCCCTCCACTTTTTTTCACCTAAATGTCATTCACATACCTGTTAATATAAGCATTCTTCTATAAAAAAAATCAAAAATAATAACTCATATTAATAAATGAATAAAAATGTTCTAAGCTGAGTATTTTATATATTAATCAATAGAGATTTTTTTACAAGATATTTAGTCTAATAACTTATTTAATATCAAAATAATTTTGTTTGAATAATATATGAATAGGTAATTAATAATAAATAATATTAATAAGATTCATTTAATTAAGAATAAGTGCCTAGTATGGAACGAAACTTTGTTATAACGTTCTATTTGGTATACATTTTTTTTATAAGTTAAAAATGGTGAAAATTTTGTAAATCAATATTATTTCCATAAATAGTTTAGAGATATTTTACTATTTCAAGTTCTACTTCAAGGCTTAACTTGGCCTATTGTTGCCAAAAGTTGATGGTTTAATTTATCTTGGATTAAAAGCTTATATATATATAAATCTTAATAAGCCTACAATTTAAAAAAAAAGTTAAAATCAGTCTTAATATTATCAAAGTCTTAATTAAATTTTTTTAATCATGTTTTTTATTTTAATTAAATAAAAAACGTTTTTAATTATGAATTTTAATAATAGAATTCGTGGAAGCTTTAATCACAAAAGTTTAATATTTTCGCTTAAAATTGCCATTTTTAGTTTACATACTAAAACTTTAAATATTGCAATTTTTACTTTCTCATATTTAAATATTATAATTTGAAATTGCATAATTTATTATAATGCCATTTATGATTAGTTGAATTCACAATGTTTTTAATCGAAATACATACCCAACTTAATTTTTGATGTTAATATTAAACATTTGTTTTAAGATAAAATTATATTTTTTATTTGTTAATCTCAAGGCTTGTTAACACTTTTCATATCAGGGCTCTATAGAGTATTATGACAACCTGAAAGTTCTCATCACAAGTGCCCAGAATGAATTTTTTTCTATTCTTCCACATTTTTTTATTACGTCTTAACCACTTTTCGCTTCACAAAATTATATCTGAACTTTTTTATAACGGTCATTTCAAATAAAATCATAGGCCCATATTAAAAAAAAAATCTTATAGTGAATTTTGTAATGCTTTTATATAGAATTTCTTATATAAAATTTTTTCTTAAATGTCTAATCAAAGATTCTAGTTGTCTTAAACAGTCAAGAAAAATTTGAACCAAAAAATCTGGTATGATAAACGCACATTACACTTCTCTTATCTAAGGTAAGGAAAGCTGAGTGATGTGCTGAAAACCAGATTTTTTACTTTAGGCCCCTTACCCCTAGGTGGCCGATCAATGTGTAGCCATTTTAATCACTATCGTTAGAGTAGTTGTTTAAGAGAAAATCACAAAAACCTAAAATCGTGCAGGAGTAAAGTGGGTCCCAAACAATTTTTCGGGGATATGGTCAAAGATCATCTAATAATAATTGATATTTCAATTTTAATCGAATTAATCGTTTGAGCAAATTTTGAGAAAATCAAAACTAAAAAAAGTACATCACTACTCTTTGGCCGATTTGATTGAAAAGCTTTGAGGTGCATGTGACGAGTGTACCTAACTTAAATATAAAAATTTCACCCTCTAGCTTCTTTTCGTTTTTGAGAAATCTTGCTCACAGACAGACAGACCATTTTGTCAAACTCATTTTTTTTAGACTCAGGGGACCTCAAAACGTGTATTTCCGTTGAAATATTGACTTTTTCTTAGAAGCTTTTCTGAATAGAAGTCTTAATTTGAATAATTATTGGAAAAGCACTCTTTTTTCACAATTTTTCTGCTCAAAGTTGTGATGAGGGATGACTCTGAGCTGCTTAGAGCGCCAAAATTAAATAAAATAAAATTTAAAGTATAATTATATGTTAATATAAATTCATTCATTGGCGAAACTCAAAAATTATTTTTAAATAACGTGATGGCACAATTAATTTTCCCCCGAGAGAAAATAAAATTTGTTTTTTAAAAGAGAGGCAACTTCATTCGAGTATTACGTCACAGCCGCCATTTTGAATTAAAATCCTTTTTATCGAATAAAAAGAAAACTTAGCGCTTATATACACCATTTTATAATTTTAATCAACGGAGGAACCACTCTAAAAATGTGTATACTGTGTAAACCTCTAATACTGAACACCTCGATATTTCTTTAGACCATTTTCTCTATATTTAACTTAATTTAACCTCCTATTACTGGACACCATTATATAACAGCCATATTTTTGAGTACAGAGGCTGTCCGCTATATAGAGGTTTCTCTGAATTAGGAAATCCTGACGGGTCGGACTAGGCCTTTATATTCCATCGAAATTTTAGCTTTCAACCTGAGGAGGAAAGGACTTTGAATCCCCCTCTTGGCCACCAGGATCATCAGCTGTTTGATTCAACTCTTATAAATATTTTGTTTTATTTTAAATCATGCACTTAAATTAGAATTTGATTTTTGTTCTTTATAAAAATATTTCTAAAGTAAGGTAATCGCGCTTTTTATGTACATTTTTTGAATTAATATTTTTTTTACCAGTGTTTAATTCAGTTATCTGATTTATAAAATAAAAAATATTTAAAAGCAGATGACTCAGTTTCTTCCTTTTTCGATGAATCATTTTTTTTTTCTTAAAAAATTTAAAGTTGCTTGCCTAAAATACCCATTGACTAAATCAATACACTTTTCCTAACTAGATCCAGACATATTTAATCACAACCATGTTACTTTTTTACTTTCTCTTAACTCTATAATATATAGTGAGAACGTATTTTGATCGCAAAAAAAAAAAATTCGAAGCCGAGATTTCAACTGAAATACACGTTTTTATGGTCCCCTGAGTCTAAAAAAAATGATGTGACTAAACGCAGATCACAGAACTTTCTCTTACCTGCGATCACAATATTTTCTTACTATATATTACAGATATAAGTAAGAGAAAGTAAAAGTAGTCTCTCTCTGTGTGTGTGTGTGAACAAGATTTATCAAAAACGAAAAAACGTATGAGGCTGAAATTTTATATTTAAGCTAGGTACCCTCCTGGCTTGCATCTCTAAGCTTTTGAATAAAATCGGTCAAAAGGTACTTTACTGATGTTTTTTAGTTTTTTTTTTAGATTCTCTCAAAATTCGCTTTAACGATTTTGATTAAAATTCATATATCAATTATTTATTAAATGATCTTTGAAATGTATTAAGCCCTATCCCCCCAAAAACTGTTTGGGCTCAACTATATTGATATAGTCTTTTCCTGTTGTTCGGGTAAACGGCGGGAATAATCGCTCTGTTTCTTAAACTACTCTACAAAATCGATTAAATTGGCATTAAACGGCTATCCAGATGACCTGACGCAAAAATCTGGTTTAACAGCATATCACACAACTTTCTTTACCTTAGGTAAGAAAAAGTTGTGATGTGCGACCTTCACACCAGATGTTTTTTTAATATGGTATTTTATCAGAAAAGAATTTGAACATCTTTTTACTTTGTTCTCCTACAAATGGAAATATTCATGAAAATGATATATTAGCAAATTTTATAAATTAATTTAGGTATTTTCCCCTGCAAAAAGATAGCAAGAAAATTAGCAATTCAAAAATTATGGGGGGGGGGCTCAAACCCCATTTATATATACATATAGAAAAGGGAGAGCAAATTCTAAACTTAGGAATAAGAAATAGCCAACTATTTTATGGATTCATAATTTTATTTTGCTTATAACCAACCATCAAATATAAAAATACAGTTCTCATATTTGATTTTAATTTCTCACTTAATATTTCTCTATTATGCCTATTAAATTTTATGAACATTAAATAAGACAAATTTGAAAAGGTGATGAGGTACAAAGGCTTCAAAATTTTAATAGAAATTTTTAAATTTTTTTATTATAATTCTAAAAATCCAAGACGCCTTTGTCCCTCCTTAGAGCTGAGGTGAAACTCTTGCTTCATGGTCTAAGGGTTAGTGGTTCGCTTTCCGCGAGCCATAACATATTTAAATTATTTTGACTACAAATAAATTTAATTAAATATGAACAAAATATAAATTTCCTCAAACGCCAAAACATCACAAATGATAGGTTTAGTTTTGTTTTTCTAATTTTTGTTTTTACGAAGAAAACAAAATAAAAAATGTGTTCAAGTTCTTTTTCATTATTAAAATTTCTTCTTCCAATATACAATTAATTTGTTTTTTCAAAATTTCACTCTTAACAATTTTTCACTATCTTTTTAAAATCAAAAATCATATATATTTGATGAAGAAGAATTTATTTTATTTTGCCAATAATGGCGCCAAATTAGGTAGACTTCAAAAGGGGTTATATGATTCTTCTATTATTTTTTTTTTCTATTTCCTAATTTTTATAATTGGATCTCCAAATAAACAAATTTTACTTTCTCTTATATTTTATTTTAATTTATTCCAAAAACATAGGAACTAGCCTTTTATTTGATAAATATATACTACCCTCTCAAATCATTCAATTGAATTTTAATTTTTCAAAACTTGAAATTTTAATAAATAAGATACGATATATCTTGAAATAAAAAAAGAATCTGGAATTCTAATTATTCTAAAAATCACATATCGATCTTTTCGAACGCATCATCAATTTTAATATTTTTTAAATTTTAATTGATTTTTTAATAAATTATTATATGTGATAAACTCTTTGGAAAAGCCATTTCAATAGAGTTTGATTTCTATGTTGAGATCTCTACACCATCCAGGCAAATGTGTTTACCAAAACACATTAATCTATTAAATTTTTCATTTTTTACTTTCTCTTACCTATATGTGAAATATTGAGAAAGTATTACGATCGCAAAGAAAATCGGATTCGAGATTTCAACGGTAACACACGTTTTGAGGTCCCCTGAGTCTAAAACAATGGGTCTCTCAAAATGGTGTGTGTGTGTGCCTGTGTGTGAACAAGATTTCTCAAAAACAAAAAAACGTTCGTAGCTCAAACTTTATATTTAAACTAGGTACCCTCCCACATCGGTTGCACCACAAAGCTTTTGAATAAAATTGGCCAAAAGGTACTATACTCATGTTCTTTAGTTTTATTTAGATTTTCTCAAAATTCGCTCAAACGATTTTGATTAAAATTCATAAAACAATTATTTCTTAGATAATCTTTGAAATGCATTATTAATTATCCCCCCAATAAAATTATTTAGGATCTACTTTACTCTTATAGGTATTTTGTGATTTTCTCTTAAACTAATCCTAACTATCGATATTGATTTAAGTGGCTGAATGGCTACTTGGGGGGGGGGGGGGGGGCGGGCGAGAT
>JAAAKE020083202.1:0-23111 GCA_010014785.2 Anisolabis maritima | reverse complement strand
GAACTTAAATGATTTTCAAAAATAAATATACTTAAATAAACATTTTCGCTGTGCCAACCACTCAGAGCGCGCCCAGAACAAAACCACCCATGTTGTCAGATTATCACAAAAACTCTACGGCTGCGCACAATGTCAGTCACTGACGTACGGCACTGGCAACGCTGCAGCCGCCATCTCCCCAAGTACTAAAGTTATATTAAATAAACTATATATAAGACTTTTTTTCACTCTCGCTCGGATTTTCAATTTAATTATGAATTATGAATCTTGGTAGATATTTACTAATATGTCCTCTTCTCGCGTGGTTGTCATAATTAATCAGGAAAATCGAGTTTTCATGTATTTAATTTCACACTTTTATTCTCTATCCATTCTTAAGATAATTTTTTTTTTTATTCAGTTCGTTTTGAGGAAATTTATCAAACAAAAGTGTAAACGTATAAATATTTGAAAGAGTTATCATTAAATCATATAAAAATTTATCAATATATTAGATATCGATTTTTTTAAATCTTCCCTTGTCATGTATTCTAATTAAAATTGTTATTCATCAGCTTATTCATCATTAAGCTTTTAGAGGAAGAATTGTGATGGGACAAAATTTTAGATTTCAATCACGATTTGGCTTGACTTTGTACATAAAGGCATCGTAAATTTATTGAATAGATAGATGCTCATAAAAATTCATATTTAAACTTTTGATATGAATGATTCAAATTTTGTCAATAATTAGACAGCAGTAATTGAAAATTATTTGAAGTTCAATTAGGGAGTAAAAATTTTATCTCTCTCATAACAAAAATGGGAGACCTGGATTCGGTCTCCCGCCCCTTTCTTTCATAAATGTCTAGTACCCCTTGATCTGATGCTATTTAAAAAAGGAATAGCGCTCTGGTTCCCTTTATTTATTATCACGCCATTTTTTAACAATATGGAATACATTTTCATTTATTTTGAATAATTTTTTCTTTAACAAATACATATTGAAATTAAGAATCTCCATTTATATAATAGCTAATTTCTACTTATAATTTCTGTTTTTCCTTAAAGGATTATTTTTAGGTAGCCTTGCATTTCTACATTTCCACTCTAAACATATATTAATTTTGTACCTAGTTTGACTACTATTATAATATAATATGAAAGTTTTTGTTTAATTAAGTCGCTGGGTTTAATTATACTTTTTAAAGAAAATAAGGAATTTCCCATAATTTTCTGTATTAAAAACTAAAATTTACAATCATCAACTAAAATTTACACACATCAAGTAAGTTTTTTAAGTAAAAATACAAATTCAACGCCGCCTCCTCCGAAACTTCGACTTAGAATGGCCCGATAATCGTATCCATTGAGAGATAATTATTTGCATAAGAAAATGCTCAAGGAGAAGAAACCATCTTCGTTCGCTCTCTCTTCTTTATTGCAAATATTTCGGTCACTCTACAGTTACCATCAAAATATAAAAATTTTTTTTGGCAATTATTAGCATAGCGATAAAATATTAAAATTATCTATTTTATTATATCTCTGATATTATGAGAGAAATTGTCATAAGTATAAAAAGAAAAAATATAACATTATAATTAATTCTCATGTGCATGGTCAGCAAGCGAATTAATATGATATTATGAGGATTGACTCAAGACGATGTGTGTAAAAATATCATATTAATTTGCCACACTTGCTGTCCATGCACATGAGAATTAATTATAATGTTACGAGTTTCCGCGATCCCACCAAAAAATTCCGCTAGAGAATCAATAGAAGCCCTCACAAAATTCTTCCTTTCATCAAAAATAGCCATATAACACCATTTATATTATTTTATTGTCTATTTTTTCTATCTTTGAAAAATTTTTATCCTTGATACAACTTAAATTTATTTTCCCCTGTTTTTTTTACTATTTTAATGGAATTATCTATTTATTATTGTAATATTTTTTTAATGTTTATAATATGTACATTTTTTTGGCCGAATACCAAAAAAATGTTATATGTTGCATATTGCACTGAGGATGATCGCTTATAGTGACCGAAATATTTTCAATAAAATGAGATGGTGGGAGAGAGAGAGCGTGAAAAATGCTGGTTTCTTCTTGATCATTTCCTGTTTAAGTATCCAGCTAACACTTACACTACAGGTTTACATCATTCTTCGACATATTATTTTTTATGTTTGCTATGAAGGAAAAACATTTTTGGAAATTGAATATAAAGCAGATTTCTTTCATAAAGTCAAGGACATCCGGATATTAATTTTATTTATTTTATTAAATAAAAAAAAGAAACTTTTAATTTCTTTCTTGCCGATTCTTTTTTTTTTAGTCTTTCGGCATCTGAGGCCGTTTAGACTCCGTCCTTATTTATTTAAATTAATTGGTAGCCAATATAATTTTAAATAAATTTTTGTCGTTCAGGACGGAAAGTGAAGAACTGACCTTTGGTACCTTGCCGATTCTTAATTGCACGCGTTATTTCAAACAATGGCGCTTGCTTCTTGGATGCGTATCGTCGTGGAATAATGGTTAAGACTGTATTTGATTAAATTTGGGACAGAAGGAACCAATCTGGTTGAAATATGATTTGGTCTCTTTATAATCCTCTGGGCTATATCTTACGAATTGTATTGTAAAATTATGCATTCCACTCTATTTAACATTTTTTTAGTAGCATAGGTGAAAAGTGGGGGCAGGGGATTACCGACCAAGCGGTGTGGTAACCATCCATGTTGCCAGATTTTCACAAAACACTACTGGCAACGCTGCCGTCTCCGATCATGTCCCTCCGTTGAAAACGTAGTACTAAAGAAATTTTAAATAGAGTAGGAACCCGGGCCTTAGCTAGTCGAGGATTAATCAGAGTCAGGACTACAATAAAAATAATTCATCTTTGGGAATCTTAAGCCTGCCCCTTAGACAAATGCTCAAACGCCTCATAAACCATATTTAATTTTACATTCCCCAATCGTCACCAATTAGGCTGTACCATATATTAACAACTTTGTCCCTCTTATGTATACATTGTTATATGTATTTCAAATACAAGCTGGCCACCTTTGGGCATAAATACAACGATCACATTGGACTGATGATGAACTAGTAAACCTCAATCAAAACGTCTCACTTTTGAGTTTTTTATTAAGCCTCCAAAGGCTGCTTTTATGCTAAACCTGCCTTCTCATCTATTAATTTTAATCCCAATTATATATCTCTTTTAAAACAAGAGGAAATTGTTTTCCTTTGTAATCATCCATCTGAGGATTAGACCTTATACTTCGTCAAAGGTTAAGGACACTCGTCGCTTTCTTTTTCTATAAATTATAAATACAAAATTTCCTAAATAGTTAATATTAATATAAAATAAGGAATCCGTGTTTCCAGGCATTCATTTTATTCTCCTTCTATCAGCATTAGGTCGTTTAAAAACACTTCCTATGTTTTTTTTTTTTATAATAAAACCGCCTGACGCCAATTTAACTAGAGGGGAAGGTCATTGCACACTTGTTTATTCCAAGGTTCTATATTTTTTTTTTTTTTGTAGTTAATTCGTTCATACACGTACGTCACACATAAGATAATAATTAATATTATTCAAATATGGAGTTCATTATACAAAGTTGTTTGCTCTCTTTTTGTATAGATGCAAGCAAACCAAACATCCTTAAATGACATCTGATCACTTTAACAAATAAAATAGGAAGAAAAAAAAGACCAGGAAATCATTTTAATTATTATTCATCATCAAGTGGAGAGAGTTGTCACAAGTTACCAGGCGAAAAACATTTATTAGAGGGGGAGGGGGGGGAGTGAATTCAAATTTGCATGCGAAAATGTCGAGTGACGGAAAGGGAAATTAAAAATAGTTGGCAAAGCCAAAATTATATGAAAATTTATTTAAAAAAATTTTCATTTAAAAGCCTTTTCGGTATTTGAGAGAATATAGACTTTTTACGATATTTTATAGAATATATGATTGAATATAATGGCTGTAATTAGCGATGAGATGAAGAGAAAATAGGCGCAGGCAGGCAGCTCAATAAGTCTCTCAATCTCTCAAAGTCCCTTAAAATACGAGGCTTTCCGGATAAAATTTATTCATCTATCTTCAGCGAAGTTTTTAATTGGAGAGAGGTAAGTCCTTAAGTATAGACCAAATCTTAATCCTAATACATTTATCGACAATGTTATATATGAATATGTGATATATAATTTTGTTAAATATTTTTATAAAAATTAATTATATATATAATTACAATACAATTGAATACATTGTCGATGAATGTATTTAGATTACGTATACACCTATGGACTCACCTCTTTCCCTTCGCTGAAGATGGATGAATAAATTTTATCAGGAACGCCTCGTATTTCAAGGGAGTAGAGAGATTTTTATTTGGCTGCCTGCGCCTTTTTCCTCTTCACTTCATCGGTATTTATTAACGATACATATTATCCAAGTCTCCTTATTTTTTGTATAAATTTTGGGGCAATTAAAAGTTATTATTAATTACTTTTATAAAAGCTTTTGTTAAAAATTTTTCCTAAATATTTTTCTGTCTTTATATAAATATAAACGTGATCAACTGCTATTTCTTTTAATTGAATCTGTCCCACAAGTTGATCAACATGTGGAACAGATTAAATATGTAATTTGATAAAAATCCGATCAACCGAATTTGCTCTACAAGTCCTCACAGATCGATAGACACTAATAATTGATTAGGGCTACATTCGGCCTGATGCGTGCTCATCTGGTATTATATCAATCCATCTCTTACTAGAGTGAGAGACGGCAAAAATTTTTTTTAATTTATTATGTCTAACATTTCATAATTAGAATCGCTTTATTTTTAAAATCTATTTGTTATTAATTTTGTATATAAAGAGACTGCGCTTTGGGAGGGTGGGTCGTCGGGATCATACTGTATTTGAACTAAAATTTACTGATTTCAATTGTCTGAATTAAATTTGAAAAATCAAAAGAAAGTGTTTATGATACAAGTGATTTTATTTCACCCTCAAAAGCTTCGGCAACCAATCGCCTTCTTCAGGTCTCGCAGGCATTTTTGCACAAAAAGTTTCTTTCAAGTCTTATTACAACAAACACATGTGTTCTCAGAGAAATAAAATCACTTGTTTACATTTTCAAATTAAAAAATTCAAATAAAGTAAATGTTTAGAAGCAAGTCTGATGAGGAAATGTAAGGCAGATCACAGCAATGAAAGAAAGTCTTTGGATGCAAGAGACGTTTCGGATTATATTTATTCATCTGCCATCATCAGTCTCTTATAGGTTGTGTGTAATTCTGCCCCAAAGTTTCATTAGAAGATCTTTTATGTGGCGACGTGAGAGATTATTTGAAACACATTCTCTCCTGTTGACATAAGAATATATCAATAAAATAAAAAAATATATGTACACTCGCATTGAGTACGTACGAGATTCCTTGGCAACTTTGGAACATGGGCGGATGCATTTTTAGTCGTCCCGGCATTTAGGGCACCCCGAATTGAGCCCTTTGTACCTCTTACTGGGAGTGAAATCATCTCCTACTTTCTGGCAAAGTTGAATAATATTTTCGGGCATAATTACCCGAAACCTATACTGACTGATGATGGGTGAATAATTTTGTCCGATACTCTCCTTTCGGCTTTGGAATTATTACAAATACCCTCATTGAATAAAGTGAATTATGAAACCACCGAATTTTATGAATGTTAATAAATGAATGAACTTCTATTAATGATAATGACTTATCATATAATTTCATTTTTTCTGCAAAGATCGATCTTTTTTTCTGAAAATGTGTTTTTGATTACATCTTCTAATAATATATTCATCATTCTTCTTATCGTGATCTTAGCTATCGCTTATTTAAGCAATGTATTGACGTGAAATTGATGTTGATTTTGATTAATTAAAATAATATTTATTAAATCTATACGTAAAGGTGTAATTTTGAAATTGAAGCTTTCACACCTGTTATCATTAGTAAATAAAATTCATTTTCGGCTTAACTTGTGTTTATTTATATTAAATACAACGTTTCGAGCTTCTTCAGTTACAAACACCAAGTGTCTTATAACTTGAGATCTGGAATCTGAAGTAGAGGAAGATCTATTTGTGATTTGCTCCCGAAAAGTTGTATTTGGTACAAATAAATGTAATTTATTTATTTATACTTATACACTCATAAACAAATATTAATTTCAACATTTGTCAAGGGAGTATTATAAATTTTTACCATTTTCTAGACGAATTTATTAATTTTAAGAGTTCCTGCAAAAATACAATCAATGCCCATTATTCCGAACCTCTAGGTGTTTCACAAAAATTACAGTCTATTAAGGTGATAAAAAAGAAAAATTTTACTAAATATTTAAAGATAAAGCAGAGCAAAGTATAAATCTTAATAAAATACCTGTCAAGATTTTGCTAGTTCTCTTATTCCTATCAAATAGAATACATTAATAAAGAGATACGTCGTGCCCTCAATCCGCTGATTGAGTATCTGAGTATCTGGCATGTGTCATGGAGGAAGTTGATATGTTAATGATTCAAATCACATATTGATGGCAAACTCAAGAGCTCGGCTTTTTCCCTAGCAAGAAAGGGAAAAGGCGTTTTTTACATAAACTGACTATGTGACTTTCTCTCAAAATCGAGAACTGCAGGGTGTCGAAGATAAAACCAACCCCATTCCATTGATATATATTGCGATTAATATATATATATATATGATTTATTAATAAGTGTATCACTGGCCTGGGGCTGGTTTTATCTTTGACACCCTGCAGTTCTAAATGGCTTGACAGATTTTTTTAATAACATTTGGAATTTCTTCTTCAATGATATACAAAGGTTCTCTCCTTTGTAGTATGCGAGCATTCTTGAGAGAAACAAAAAACTTTAATTTAAGGAACGTAAAACTTAATTACTTCTTTGATCCAATCTCCAATTTTTCCCCTTTTAAAATTTTTATCCAAGTTTTTTTAAATCTGCGTCGTAAAATAATTATTAAATTTATTTCAAGATAATTATAATGAGGCGAATGTGTATAAGAAATCAAATTAATATTCGTTTTTTTTTTTTTTATATGACCTGTCTATTAATTATTTTTTTGCTAAGCCACTTCAATCTGTTTTTCTTAGTTTCAAAAGAAAAGACGCATAAAGAGAAAATCGTAAACAAATTATAATCCAACGATTGAGTGATGCCGGCAGCCAAAATTAGAAATAAAACTAAAACTTATATTTTATTTATTTATCAAATATTCATTGAAATGCTTCCTTTCATCATCAAAGTATAGTGATCTCAAAAAAGAAATCAATTTCTAAAAATGTATATATATATAATTCTCAATTTAATAATGAAAATATAAATTGTGCGGCCACTGAATATTAGCACACTCTTGTTCAAAAATTTACATAATACTTTTTAGATCTTCAGCTGGCTTTCATAGATAGCTGAAATTTGAGTAATTCTTGTTCAGATTGTATATGATGATTTTGCGCAAGCGCTCATTGCCCCGAAAAGGAGAGAGATGATCCCGGAGTGTTATTGGGTCAGCTGCTTCCTGTAAGTATTCCAGTTTAGTTCAAGTTCAGTGGACGAAAGCAATTTTAGCCAGCTGCAGTGGCGGTTTCAGGGGGACAAAATTTGTGGTGTAGGGAAGGGAAGAGGAGAAGAAAGTTGTTGGTCGAGGAGGAAAATAGAAACCCAAATCAGATTATTATTAACTATTTTTATTTTTTTCTTGTGTCCAATGGAGGATGGGGGCGGGATCCTCTGTGCTCTCCTTGAACCTCCTCTGGCCAGCAGAACCTCTAAAAATAATTAGTTAAAATTTCGATAAGTGAAATATAGAGAGAATTTTGGTACCGAAATTTCAACATAATTTGTCTTCAAAAAATCTGTGAGATGTTCATTCCTAACATAACAAAATACTAGTGACCTCGTCCCAACATTCAAATCTAACCTCAACAATCATTTTCTTGACATTCTTCGCTCCCTCATATTCTTGCTTTTTCTGGTTGCTTGTGATCACTGATCACAGATCTTTTAGACTTTATGCATCCATTTTCAAACAGAAAACAAGCATAAAGGGTGAAGGACTAAGTTGTTTTAAAACGAAAATAAGAAATTTCATAAATAATTAGGTTAAAAAAAATATCCAAATTTAGTAGAGACGATTTTTCATTAATTTAAAGAAAATAATTTTTTTTTAGAAAAAGCTGACATTTACCTGAAAATAATTTAATCTAACAACGAACTGGCTGTTAGTGACAATATTTATTATCAATTATTAAGAGGTATGACGTTCGAATATTGACTTTCAGGCAATCGACTCGACAGTCGCAGCTGATTCTCTCTCTCTCTCTTCGAACTTTACCTATCTTGAGTCAATTTTTAAAATTAACCCACATAATTATAAAAAATTCTATTTTGATCAAGGATGACATATTATACTACATGGAGTGAAAACTTCCAGGACCAGCAATGAAAAAACTTTTTTTTTTAAATCGATTCTTTTCTTCAATTTAGTTTTCTTCAAGACCGATACACTTATTCCAACGGTCCTCTAATTTTTGGATTCCTTTCATATAGTACGATTTGTCAAGGGATCCAAAATATCCATTTGTTTCCCTTTTGACATACTCATTTGACTCCTCTTGGACTCAAGTGTGTAGTAATGGACTCATGTTTCATCCATTGTTACGAATCGGCGCAAAAACTCCTTTGGATTTCGCTGAAACAGCTTCAACTCGCGGTCTGAATCATCGACACGTTGCTGTTAGAAAACGTGGCACCCAAACAAAAGTAGCGCCTCTTACAAGACATCTATCTACTCGTAGTCAAATGTCATGAAAATTTAACACGAATCTTTTGAAGGTTTGTACTTTCTAAAAACCATGTTGTATGGTTAATATTTGAATATTGTAGTTTGATTAAATAAGCTTTTTTTTTAACGAAGAAAGATGCACCTTTTAGGCCCTCATTTAGACACTAACTGATTCCATCTATCGGAAGCTAATAAAATTATTCTCTTTCCATTCGATAAACAATTAAAAAAATTCCAGGAAATGATTTAAAATATAAACTCACCGAAGGTCCATCATTAGAATATTTCCAACCTGCTAAAAGATTTTATCAAATAAAATGAATTCACTTACTATAAATAAAAGGGAAAAAAATGATATTTATAAAAAAAAATAATTTGTAGTCAAATATCTAAAAAATAAATATTTGCTCTAAAAATAATATTGGAATCATTGTTTTTTGGACATAAAAACAATAAAATAGGTCATTGCAAATATATTTCTTTATTAAATTGTTTCTTTTTTAAAGAAATAAATTTTAGATTGAATTTAATAGACAATAGCATTTAATTACATCATTTATTATTAATATTTTAATCAAAAAATTCGTGGAAGTTTATTGATAGGTTCGTCTATACACGAGTAGTAAGTAGAGTTGCCAGTTTACAGATTTTGTATTTTTGCTGGTGGATCAATGATCTCCGGAAATCGAACCCAGGATCTCCAGCCAATCCGGAACAAGGCTGTGCTTCCTTTGCGCCAGTCCACCACCACCGGACATTCGACAAAACCATTAAATTAAACTCTGACTAGCCCAGTCCATTGAATTGAATATCAATAGCTAACTAAATTAGTCTCGGAAATTATTTCTTCTCTTCTGTTCTTGCCTATAAATCTCACGCTGCGGGGTCGGCACATTAAGTCTTGAAAATTAGTTAACTTAATTAAAAAATAAGTTAAAAGGGAGTCAACTTATAGAGAAGGATAACGATTTTCATTACAATGTGAGTTTTCACTTTGAATATGTGTTTCTGCAGGTGGTCTCACCACCAAACTCTGCTTCTTTTTTTCTTAGAATTTCAGAAAAAATAGGAAACACGTAGTAAAGCAACAATCGATCAGCCAATAGGTGCCTTATTTGAGGTTGAAACATGAAAAATCAAAATATTTCATATATAGCATTATATACAAAATTATTCTATTAATCGTTTACAAATTTTTATTTTTTCGGATTCCTTTGGTTGAAAGTAAATAGAACATAAGAGCAGAATATAATACTTTTTCCTTAAAATTCACATGAAAACAAGTAGGTCGTAGGACATATATGAGTGGGAAGTAGATTAAAAAATTGTTAATTTGCATATAAACTGAAGAGCTAAAATTTTTGAGCAAATTTTGTCATTTTTTCTTCATATAATTAAATCCGAGCTCTACACTTAAAAATTATCTCTAGTAAAGTAAAAATCATAAAAAATTTGTTAAAAATTAAATTTATATTTCTTCAAAAGGCTCACACCTATTCCAGGGTTTCGATAGCAAACTGATTCTCTTCTTCAGTGTATGGTCTGATTCTGATCTAATAAACAGTTGTTAGGTCAGTAAGCCTTTTGAAGAAAAATAACAAATTATATTTCTTTGTACTGTATCGCGCCTTATGCTAAATGAAATTTAAATTTATTCTTTAATAATTTATGAGGACAGGACTCTAGACGGACACCGGACCACAATCACACCAAGTTATTCTTTAAAAAAATGACCAAATATTCTAAGAGAAAAGTATAGTTAGAAATTGAATTTAAAAACGATTAGGAACTCATTGAAAAGATTATAGCTATAAAGATAATAGCCATTTTCCCTATATTTTTATTATAATGAGAAAATAAAGCAATTAATTGTTTAATTTTATTTGATTTTAATTAATGAATAATTAATCTAGCATTAATCATCGAATTAATTATAATGAATTAATCGTTTTATTTTCCTCTCATAATAATAAAGCCGACTCAAATAAATGGAAGAATGAATAATATTCATATTATTATTTCTTTGTTGATGTTTCGGTCTAGGTTTAGGTCTTCATCAAATTTTATACATTTTGAGGGATCGAATGGTTGTTAAATTATTTTAAAATATTTATTTATATTTAAAATTTTTTTAAATGGTCATTTAATTTCTCACAATTTAATTTGACCTATACTTAGGCCGAAACAGCAAGAAATCAATTTAAAAAATAATAAACTAACTAGTTTAGGTGAATATATATATTTCATCGTTATATCAATTTAACAATCAATATACGGTATATCTATTAATAATAACACATAATAAATAAAATAAATAAATTAAATAAAAGCTATTTTTTTTTTTTAGTTTTTATAATTTTATGCAAGAACTAAAGAATTTATTTTAAAAAAATTTAACTTAAAATAAAAGTTTCAAAGAATTGTAATTCTCAAAAAATTATATTTGTCAAGTTTTTAATTGAAATTTAAAAAAAAAAAGTGCAAAAATGCATCAATTAATTAAGATAATAGTTAAATTGAGTTTTAAAGAGCGAACATAATTTACGTTAAAATCGCGCAAATCTCTCAGTACTAAGAGAGAATTTTCCATTAAATCAAAATCAGACTAATAATGGATATTTAAGATAAACATCACATAATCACCTACACTTTAATTTCCTATAAAATTAATTATAAGATTGAATTAAGAATTTCAAGGTTTTTGTTTTATCTCATGGCACATAACATAACATATTCACAAAGTTTCGACCTTTCAATGAAATCGTCATCAGGTCATCATGATGTAATTGCGAGGTGATACGTACGTCATTACGCGATCTGATTTGATGGAAAAAATATTTAAATAAATCCAAACTTCTAAGAATCAAAGAAATAGTATGAAATTTAAAAAAATTACAATTGAATGGAATTAAAATCATCACACAATTGCCTGAGTAATTCTTGCGATTATTTGACCTTCCCCTTTATTTATTTAAACCTCCTTCTTTCCAAACACTTCCCCTTTACGGTTAGCCATCCAAGATTTCTGGCACCAGCATAGAGCATTATTGGTAGTCAAAAAAAATAAACGTTATGCGCTTGCGCCTACTTCAAATAATTGGGATTTGATCTTGGAACAAACCTAGTAATATTCTTCTCTTTAAAATCTTTATTTAAAGTGAAAAAATTCAAAATTTTATTTATTAAATACGGATAGAAAGATAGCCAGTTTATATAGTTTATAAATAGTATTAATATAGATTTTCAATATTTTTTCCCCAAATTTAAATTTTTTTTGTCTGGCCTTGATCATCAAAATCCTCTCAAGGTTTGGGTCACTTTAAAATCTAGTGCAGCAAACAAAATTTTGAAACCAATCTTATTAAATTAGACCACACACAAAGAACTTCAATCATGATTCAGAGTTCAACTATCTTGTTTATAAACATCTGTTTGCTTTATAATAGGGAAATAACCAATAATATTATATAATTTTTTCTTTCTAGTTGGCAGGAAAAGATAGATGCAGAGAGAACTGATAGTCTATCTCTTGATAGAATTAATATATATATTACTAAGTAAAAATTAACTTGTTCAACTATCTTTACGTTTACTACACCATTGTTTGTTTATGCTATTTATTTATCAACTAACAGGATTTCTTGGGAATTAAAAAAACTAAGGAAAAATAAAATAAATTAGGATTTATATATAAGAAAGAATATTTTTGTCTTTATTATTAATATAATTATTCAATAATAAAATATAATAAGTCTAAATTTCTTTACTGTTTTCTGGACTTAATTTTTTGGAACGAACGGGTCTCCATCTAATTCACTTTATGTTTGTAATATCATTTTTTTTTTAATAAAAAATACAAGATTTTTTCTCTAATTGATTAATGCTTTAGTGTTTTTGATTCATTGCTCCAGAGAATCAATCCACCACCCATTCTCAACTGTTAAATCCTCACAGATATAAAACTGAGCTGTCTGTTTTGGTACGATGAATAGAATACGCTATTGAGCAATGCGAGCACTGGGAATCTACAACTATTCTCTTATAAATGAAATCTTTTTAAAATTGATACTAGTAAGAGATATCAGAAATTTTATGAGACCAACCCTTGAATCAAAAGCTTTTGAAATGCTTAAAATTTAGAGAATGGAATATTTTCGGTATGTCTGCGAAAATAATAAAATATTCTGGTAAAAACAATTATTTAATGTTCCCTTCTGAGGAAATAATTTCAAGAAAAACCACAACAATTTCTCACCATCCAAAACTTTCAAGGCTATTGAGAAAATCTATCTATAGAATCCTAAGTTATTGAATTCCATTGAAAAAGGAGAAATTTATCAAATATTTTTTTATATGAATTGTTTATGAGAGTTATAGTAGATTATGGTCATTATTTCATTTTTGATATATATATGTTTACATTTTTGTTTATAAAAATACTCAAATAATTTCAAAATACATTCTAAAAATTTTCCAATTATATTGTAATTCAAAAAGTGTCAATCGCATTTGTATTATTTAAGGGGAAGAATTTTTTGACAGAATTCTTATCAGAAATTTTTACTATTCATTGCTAAATCTTGGCCGGGGGTTTCCCCTAAAACCAAATACATTTACAAAATAAACAAGACAAAATTTAAATATAAAAAAAAAAAAAGTTAAGGCGCTATTTTGAACTAGAAACAATTAAAAAAGTTGATCAAAGTTAGTCTAAAATTTTTAATATTTTTAGTAATATTAATTAATTTAATATAACTATAGTACTGGGCTCTCGACTGAGCGGGGGGTGGACACCGGCAGCATTGCTACTCTTGTGCATCACTGGCGAACTGTTCGTAGCGGGAAGGAGTAGCCTGATTTTTTTGTGAAAATCTGGCAACGTAGATGATTACATAGCAATGGCTTTGTCGAGTGTGGGCCCTGATTGGCCGGTTGTCAGATGACCCTCCACCTCCCCTTCCCTCCTCCCTACTTCACGACTCCAAATGCCCAATACTGAAGTTATTATAAATAGAGTATAAAAGGAGTTATAATTTCTCATTATATTTGAAAGTTGTTCCAAGAACTGTGGAAGAGATGGAAGGAAAGAAATTGAATGGAATAATCAGACGCAAACGTACGTTTGATCTACATATACATACGCATTTGTCTTAAAATAAACCTTATATTTATACACGGATACCCTTAAACACAGACACATTTAATTTAACTAAAAGTTTTTAATAAAATAATTTTAGAAGATTAAATGAAGATGTTTACATGATTAAAGCTCATTAATAAAAAATGTCAGAGAATTTTTTTTAATAAAAAGGAAGAGATGTAAGGAAAGAATATTAATTGGATAGGGAGGAAAAGGAGGACAGAAAACCAAGGTTGAAACCTTTATCTGATTAAAACTCAACAATTGAAACGTTTCGGCGGCTTTATTCGGACATCATCTTTCACAAAAGGGGAGTGTGTTGTTGTTGTTGTTGTTGTTGTTGTTCTTGTTCTTGGTTGATGTATAAGCCTTAGAGACAATGAATCAATAGAGAGTTTGTTAATAAATTTTCTATTCTCAAATAAAGAAAGTTTTTCACATAATATTATGAAGATAATAAAATTAAATAAAATAATAATAATAATAAATTTAATAAAATAAATAAATTAAATAATAATAAAATTAAAAGATCTCTTTATTTGCCAAACTATTATTAATGAATCCTTTTAATATTAGGTATCTTGGCAAAAAATGAGTTCTCAATTATTAGGATTATTTAATGTTTTTTCTTTTAGAGATTTTAGGCCATTTCAACATGAACACTTCAAGTAAATAGCATAGGCCAGTAACATTCCTAA
Organism: Anisolabis maritima; assembly: GCA_010014785.2. Lineage (NCBI taxonomy): Eukaryota > Metazoa > Arthropoda > Insecta > Dermaptera > Anisolabididae > Anisolabis > Anisolabis maritima. The sequence goes on along the minus strand of JAAAKE020083202.1, from coordinate 8,431 downwards.
GAAAGTTTTTTTTTTTATGTAGAATTTCTTAAAATAATATATTATAATAAAATTTCACAATTAAAACTTGTTCCACATTATTCTGCGGACTTCTTTGTAAAAATTCATAAATCTTGGTCCATTAGTATTTAATAAACTTACAATAATTTAGGAAATAATTTTATAGTCCAGTGTGATGTGTTGCATAAATTCGTTCATTCTTGCTTTCTGGAAGATAGGTAACTCAAATGGCTTAATAGAGCGGACCACGCAAGCGCATTTGTTTGATCCGCTTGAGGGGACCTCTGGAGCAATTAAGCCATTAGTGAGTTGGCCATTTGGGTTACCTATCTTCCAGCAAACAACAACGAAAGAATTTATGTAGCTCAAATTATTTCACTGATTTTGGAGAGATGGCAAGTTTGATATTATTTCTGGTTATTTATTTATAGGCAAAAAAATAAAATACTAAGATATTAGAAAAATGGAAAAAACAACTATCAGTCGAATTTTACTGATGTTTAGACACATACCTAAAATTGTGTCTGATAAAGAACGGCAAAGGCTAGAAACATCTTAGCGCCATTTGTTTTCTCATTCATTGATATATCCTGCATAGACTAATTTGTTTATTCAATTAATATGGTTAGAGTGGGTGTGTTTTGGTAACTGTGTCAATATTACATTAGATGGCCGAAGAATAATTTTTTTAAATTTGGATAGTAATTAATACTCTGGTTGTTATGTTCACAGGGGGCCGGGCACAACGACGTCGAACTGTACTCGCAATATTTGGAACGCCTTAAACAATTCGTATCAGTGGAACTGCTCAACTGACAGCGACTTGCCGACGGTGGGGGAGCTGGTGGCGGGGGCGGCGGCGGCGGTAGTGGAGGAGGTGATTCCGAACATAACGCCACGTCGACAGTAAGCTCAGCCACCACCAGCTCTGTCACCGAGAAATTACTCTAGCAGGCGCAGTGCTCGCCGTTATCCTCGCCGACGGCTCCAAGAGAATCACCGTTACCATCGCCATCGCCTTCGCCATCGTCTTCGCCATCGCCAACGTTAATGGTGACGACAACGACGACGACAACAACCACGATGATATCACCGCCACCACCTCCACCACCGACGCCGCCGCCGCCGCCGCCGACACCACCACCATCTAACGGCGAGCACAGCAACGCCAACAACAGACTTCTCTTAATCCCCGCCTTGGACGATGATGATGACTCGCCCCCAAGAGAGTCGGTTTGTTGAGACTTAAGAATCAAATGGTTTTTACTAAAAACCCACATATCGCTTATTATAAATTACATTCGGATGGATAATCTCTCACTCACTCTCTCTCTCTCTCTCTCTTTTTTGGCTCAACAAAGAAAAATTATTCATCTCATTAATTATTGTTATTATTAACATTGTTATTAATAATAAAAAATACTATTTAGATACTGTAAATTTATATTCAGCGATATATTCTTCTTATTTTTATTTGATATCTTAAGTCTTAATACTCTCTTTATATATATATATACGTTATTTGGCCCCATTTTTGAAGGCCTATTTGGGGTTAAAAAAACACAAAGAAATTTTGGTAAAATTAGCTTTTGATATCATTTTTTGAAATATACTTAATTGGGTACTAATTTTGAATTATGTAAAAATATACATATATATGTATGAATATATAAACTGCTTGCAATATCGGACTTGTACTTAGCCCCCCACTGAGTGAATTCTACTAATAATATTAATAACAATATACGGACTTGTTATTTTTTTTACAAGTCAAGTGTGTGCATGGTGAATGATGAGAGAACATTTTATTGTAGAATTTAAAACTCTTAAGAAATTTTTTTTCTCATTTTTTTGTATTTAAATAAAAAAAAAAAAGCCAACAAAAAGAAAGGACGATATATATGTATATACATATATATTTAATGATATTTTAAATTAATCTTTTTTCTCTATTGTTATTTTTTTATTGATTTAAAGGCTGATTTTCACTATGAACAAATCGTTAAAAAAATATCGGGCATTGTTTGTATTATATATAAAAATATCATTTTTCTTAATCAAAAATGACGATATTTTTATTAATATATGCTTTAAAAAGGGATTCATGATTTTTGATAAAAATATTGGAATTTGAACGATGCATAAATTAGAAAATAATATCGTTAATATAAATTATTTTTTAAAATGGTTAATTTTTTGATTATATATAATTTTTTCTTTGATTTTTACACATTAATTTTAGTTGTGCGAAACCAAAAATTTATTGAATCCTATTTTCTACTTGTCAGCCCTATTTTATGACGTTTATGATTCATTCCTCCAGAGTAGATTGCTCAATTGTTACTCACTTAGCTGCGCATGCGCTTTTAAATCTTAAAAATTAACAACCATATGATAAATCTTTGTTTATATATATTTTTGCTATAATTCCTATTCATGTATTTGATTTATTTTAAAAAATTTGATTTTAAATTGCAATATTCTTAATTAATTTAAGATTTTAAACCAATAAAAAAGAATTTTATTAAATAATTCAAAAAATGTATTTGTAAATAAGAATTAAAGCAACGTATATAAACAAACATTTATCTGGAGCAATGAATCGAAAATGCCATTGATTTTCCAAACTTCGAATTTATGTTTTTATTTGACCGTTCCAAATCTTTTTTTGTTCTTATAAACTTTTTTTTTTATTTAAGTACAATAAAACATATATCAGCCTTATGGTTTAAAAAAATCTTTCTCAATAACGTTTCGGTATCTTCTTCACGTGAGCTTAGTTGCAAATAGATTAAAATAACGCATCATATAAAAATATTTTTACTGACCCTGAGAGTATGATATTATTATAATTGTTATTATAGTATATATAATATAATATGAGCAGATGATCTATATAAATACTTGGAGAAATAAAGCCTGGTGTTTCTCAGGCTTCACTTTATTAAGCAAATATTTCGGCCATGTGGTATAGCAGGCGACAGGTTGGCAAGCAAATATTTCGGCCGTGTAGTACTGATAGCAGGCGACAGGTTGGCCGAAATATTTGCATAATAAAGTGAAGCCTGAGAAACACCTGGCTTTATTTATCCGAGCCCTTATGTATATATTTGAATATAATAATATCTCTATTTCTTTCTTAGACCAATGTAAAAGATTTTTATATGATGCATTATATTAATATATCTACTACAGGCTTGATGAAGGTACAAATTATGCCAAAACTTTATCTTGAAAGTTATCATCACTTTTTTGAAAAGTTAATAGAGAAATAATGATATCTGAATTAATACCCGGAATATTATAGAATCTGTTAAAAATAATGAGAAGAGTGAGGAACGTGTGAATGTGAAACGTTTCGATTTTCATTAAATTGAGATGAGCAAAAAAAACGTTTCATATACTGGGAATTTTTTTTTGGATTGAGACTAATCTCGGTTGATTATTTTTTTTTTATTTAATTGATTAAATTTTAAATAATACTTTTGAAAAATCCATATCAATCAATATTTTTTTGGTATCTGAGGCCATTTTGACTCTATATAATATAGAAAAATTCGTATCGATGGCTTCCGGCGGACTCTTGTTTCTTGGAAGCCACCTATCCGAGATTCAGCAGTGCTTGGCCAGGCCTATTCGCAATTATCTTGGTGACTGTGCTCTTCTTTCCGGCCAAGCCCACGGGTACTATTTTTGCTTTCGTAAAACGTCTGAAGGGTCGTTTAGTAATCCGTATATTTTTACGAATTGAGTTCCCCTGAATCTAGGTAATATGGAGTGTGAAGCTATATATATATACTTTTGTGGCCAAGCGGCTTGACAAAATTTTGTAAAGCCTGTTATAGGCTTTTAATCAGGACCAAATGAAAAATCAAAATAACTATTAACTTTACGAGATAATATCCATTCAAAATTGTTCAATTCATCATTTTGAACAAGTTTCGTTTGTTTATCTTTTATCCTTTAGGAAAGATCCTAAAATGGAAACGATATAAAATATTTTTCAAACTAAACTTATTTAAAATAATGAATTAGAATTTTTTTTTTTAATTTTTCAGGTTTTCTGTTATCTTTTTATTTTTTCTTCCTTCCTTTTTTTTTTTTTGATAGATGATGAAATTGACTTATCACTTGCTATAACCATGAAATATTTTCAAATGTTAGGAGCTTAAATCATTCATGACAACAAAAATATCAATCACTTTTGCATAATTAAAACTCATTTTACAAAATTTTATAAGATACCATAAAATCGAAAAAGCAATTAACCAAAAGCATGAATAAAAATATTAATTTGAGAAAAAGTTAGGTTTGGAAATGATAAAAAGACCCTGATGCACCGGATGGATTTTTATTGTAGAGTAGAAAAAGGGAGAAATTAATGCTTTGAACGTTGTCATAGACGGGGGGAGACGGTCGTAATTATCGAGCCGGGGGGGGCTCGATAATTACTACCCCCATTCTAACCTTTTGTTAATAAATTTTTAAAAAATACATTAAAATATACGAGAGTTCTTTACGTGATGAATAATAAAAATAAAAAACAATGTTCAAAATCGTAAAGATCTTTTCTTTTATTTAGTATTTTTTTTTTAAATTTTTGGAAGGTTTGTTTTTATTTTGTTGTTTTTTTAATAAAATTCAATATATTGTTTTTGTGTTCAATTTCAAATTTCTTGTTTTTTTTTTTCGAGGAGGGGCTCGTCATGATTTTCTTTCCCGGGGCCTGAAATTTCTGTGTGGACCCTGAAAAAATGTAATTATTGGTGGGAACCAGAGTAGTTCTTTCCATTTTCAAAAAGTTATCTTTCTTTAATGCTTTTTCCTGAATGTGCGGAGTTCATCTACTACTCTGACTTCTCCTAGCTACGCCACTAATTGCCTTTCAAATTATTTCTTAAAAAACTAAAAAGAAAAATAGTAAACCTATATTAGAAAATCTAGAAAAATCTAATATTCCAAATTTATCTTTTTTTTTAGCGATTAAAAAAAACAACCTCTGTATCAGCGGTCGCCAACCTTTTCGAATTCACGGACCAGTAACTCAAAATTTGAAATCTCGCGGACCACTCAACACAAACACAACCCTCACCCTAATTATACATTATATAGGATAGGATATAAAAAGTTTTATAATAATGATCATTATACTTTCATTTATTAATTAGAAGTGATATCTATATTTGTTTAAATATAACTATAATATTTGATAACAAACACAATTTGTTTAATTGTAGGTATAAGTGCATTACATTTTGAAATATCGTTGTTATTGTGATACCTGTTGTAGCTTGATTGATTATAGATTCTTATTCTTAATGAGTGAGGGACGTCGTTGGTTGCGACATGATGGCATTAGAAGTGCAATGTGGACGTCATGGCCTTTTTTCAGAGGATAACAGCGCAATTTTATGCCAAACTGAACATGCTGCTATTTACAAGCATGCATTAAATGGCCCTACGGACCACCAGATTTTCTCACTGGTCTGGATGGCGATCGCTGCTCTTTATAATAATATTATTTTTTTAGACAAGAATTTAGAAATACTTCAAATAAAATAAAAATATTATTATTATTATTATTATTATTTTCACCTTATTTTTAATTTATTATTAAGAATCTCATGAGTTAAAATATTTTTCAGGTTTATTCAGGAAAAATGGGATGCAGCCAAGGGAATTAAATAAAAAATAAGATTAATTGTTGAGGTTTCTGTTGCAAATCTAGTTCTTCTTCAGGACAATTAATTGTTAACAATACGAGATTGTCGGAAAAAAATTCGCGATTTGCGAGAGAAACCTCGACTGTTTTTATGTAATTGCCTTGGCTTCCTATTTTTCCTGAATTTCTGACTGAAGAATTATAATATAATATCATTTTTGTATTTCTTGGATTTGCAATAAAGATCTCGGAATTTTGAAATATTTGAATAAAATTGCTTGTGCCACGGGTTCATTTTGTTAAAAAATTTCTAATTGAGAATTTAGAGTTTTACCTAAACCCCCAACAATTTTTAATCAAAGAAATTTTTTAAAATAAAAATAGTTTTTTGAGTTTCAAAGTTGAAGAGGAACAATTGAGTCTCAAACATGTTAAGTGTCAAATTTTCAAAAATTTGGTTATTTATATAGAAATGTGCTAAAATTCAATGCTAATGCTTTTAGCCAATGGCATTTAAGTGTAAGAATTATAAACATATGTGCCAGGTCCATATAGCACGTTTGAGACTTTCCAGCCTCCTGCCTCCACCTATTATGAAGCTCCTGATTTTGTGCTCATTTTTTATCCAATAATGTTTTATACTGCACATTTGTTGAAATTCTATTCTTTTTTTTTTGATATTTTTTTCAAGATTTTTACTGCATTCTTATTTATAATGAAAATGTTACAACAAATGCTAAGACATCATTATTAACAATAATTCTTAGAAAATAAAAAGGAATGGGCGTATCCAAGGGGATAAGATTTTTTAAAGTTATTTTGGCTACTAATAAAATTAAATAAATATGGACGGAGTCTAAATGGCAAAGAGACTCATATCTACCAATATTACGGTTTATCCTACCATGATCAGAGGTCTAATATTATTTCATAAACCGCATGGCATTAATTTATTAATATATTTCATGAGAAGTTCAACACGGGGTTCTATTATTATATTTTTTCTCTACTTGTTTTTATTAAGTAATTTTAAAATTTGCTAATTTTTCATCAAAAGTTATGAATCTTAATTTTTTTAAATTTAAATATACTTTTATATATACAAACGCCTTTTTATGATATAGGTTTATATTATTAATATATATATATATATATATACTCCTTATTATCTCGTCCTCAGCGACATTTTTCAATGTTTAAAATACTAATTCAATTTCAATCATTGCTCTCTAACTCAAATAAGGAGTATATAAGTGTTCACAAATCAATCAATAAATAAACGATTTGTTAAATGGTGTTCACCTTTAAAAAAAAAAGATTTGATTAAAGGGAGAGATTGTTATTTAAATGGTGTGGTTATGTATTAAGGGCCAGGATCCATCAGGATCTCGGTATTTAAATAAAGTCTGATCAAAAATTAGGAGCTCGGGGACCGAATGCTGAGACCAAAAAAAATCCTGAACCCTTTTTTCATAATCCAATAGCTCATTATTTTTAATTTATTTGGAATATAGATGTGTAGCAACGACAAGCAACAAATCGCTTTTTTTTAGCCATTGATATTAATTTAGATTTGTATATAATTATTTTTTAGATTATTTTATATGGGATTTGCATCCAAGTGCATTCGTTTCATATTATATAGAATCACAGACACGTATTTATTATTTATATATTATATATTAATTGAATGTTGTTTGTTTATACACTCTTTAAATTTATTCACACACACTCACTCTCTCTCTCTCTATAATTAATTAGTTAGATTATTTTTTTTATTAATATAATGTACATAATTATATTTATGAATGTTATCAATTGCAAAAGAATCTGGTATGTTTATGTCCAGACTTTTGATATTATAGACAGATCACTCCCAAAAGAAAATATGGTTTTCAAAATTCAAACTTAATTATGGCCAGAATTAAAAATTTTAGGTTTGATATTATTCAAGGAAGGGTTGTTTATATCGTCATAATAAAATTCCTGAATTTTTGAATGTATAATTATTTTTAAAAACAAAAATTAATTATTAAGTATGAAGGTGTGTAATGAAAATGATAATTCTTTACCAGAAGTAAATTTATTAAAAGGTGATTATTGCCGGATAATTTACAACTCTCCTTCCTCAGTGGGCTTGCTCTAATAATGCTTAATATATAATTGTTAATTTGATCATAGAAGGAAGAAAATTTTATTTTATTTTTTCCATTCTCAAAGTCATATGTTCGAATAGGAAGAAAGGAAGGCATTATTGCATTTTTTTATAAAATAAAATTTTCTTTTCTTCTATGATCAAAGTTACAAGTACATTTGTAACATTATTAGGGTGAGCTCGCTGATGATACTTTCTTCAAAGAATTAGCATTCTTATTTGACAAAATGGATTATACTTTGGGCGAGAATAAACTGTCTTTTTTTATTCAAAAACTGATAGGCCGCAAAAATCTTATAATTTTCTATAAATTTTTTTTTGTTTATAAATAAAATCACCTAATGAAAAAGCGAAACGTCCAATTTTCGCTCATTGTAAATTTTAATATTGTTCTTACAAAAAGTGTTCATTTAGGAGTCTTTCCAGTAAAGTTGAGGAATGAAAAGTTTTTTTTTTTTTTAATAATAAAAAAGTAAAAGAAATTGAGAACAATTGAAACTTTTAATTACAAAAGAATACTTTTGTCGATTCTTACTTTCTTTTTCTTTTATGATATTCTGATATTTCAAAAAAAAAAAAAAAAAAAAATGAGCTCTTTTAGAAATAAAAGCCTC
>JAAAKE020083191.1:0-15122 GCA_010014785.2 Anisolabis maritima | reverse complement strand
AAATCTTTTAAGAATCGCATTGGAGCGTGAAGACACAATAATATTAACACGGGCGATGAAAGAAGAGAGAGAGAGAGTGAGAGAAAAGGGCCGGCCGCCCTTTTTGGTGACGTTTCGGTAGCCGAAGGGCGCGAGATGCATGCAAAGAGCCGGAAGATGCATTGTGAGGGTTTGTCTCACGCTGGCTGCCAAATGCCACTAAAACCTCCTCGTTGGGAAGAATAAGAAATAAAAAAGAAGGGACTCAATTCTTTTGAATGTTATCAAATGAAAAAAGTAAAAAAAAATATTTCCTCATGTCACGTTTACCTTCTATTATTTATTCACAATCCTTTTTAAAAGAGAGAGATAAATAGGTTTGTTCCAAGAGCAATTAATAGATTGAAACAATTGGACGCATGCGCTTTATGTTCAATAATGCTCTAAGCATGATTTCCTTCAAATTGCTCATTTGAGACAATTCCAATAAAGAAAGTACTTTTGTTTAACTTGCCGTAGAGCACGAAGTGAGGGGGGTTGAAGAGCCAAGAGAGTAGTGTATCAGTTTTTTAAGGAATTTTATAATCAATATACCGGTATTCAATTTTTTAATTTTTCAAGTATTAATAAATAAATTTTATAATAGGCGGATTTGTATAACAACTTATGCTTCTAAAATACCTCCCACAAATTGAATATAATTTTACTTCTATTTATATTAATATTAATAAATTATTTATTTATTGAAGTTTAATAATTTAATATGGTATTTGCTCTAGAATATTTTTTAATTTTTAATAATAATTTTGATTTCTAAAAATTTATGGAATTTGAAAGTAACTTAATAATATTTTATTTTGTACTAAAGTTTCTTTCCAAAATCAATAAAGTGGCATAAATATATCTAATAATTAAAATTAAAAAAATTCGTTGTTTTTTTTTTTTTTTTATGAACAGTTTAAATAAAATAAAATGAATTTTATAATTATTTGTTTAATTGAAACTAATATTTTGTGTCGTTAGTAAAATATTTAAAAAGAAAAATGTGACTTTGTCGTTATTCGTTCTAAATAAAACGAGAGAACTGTCCCTTCTAGAAAGATGGCCATCGGTCTAAGGTAAATATTTATAAACTTTCCCCTCTCTTTGAGATAACTTAAAAAGCAAAAGAATAGTAAAGTAAATAGAGTAAAAAATATTAAAAGTGAGTGATATTCCCATTTTAGAGAAATGATAAAAAAGCTGTTTATGTTGACGGAATAATTAACTAATGATATGAATTTATCACCTCCCTGTAGTAGGCTAATTTTAAAATTTTTAACTCAATGATGGTGATGATGATGATATTAATTTAGCAAACAATTTGAATGATAAAATAATTATGAAACCATTTAAAAGTAAAGTGAATTACCGACGCTATTAATGATTAAAATAGCGTTATTTAACTGATGAATATGAAAATAAAATTTGATTAATATAATTAAAATAGGAGAATAAAAATTTGATATTCAAATTCTAATTGTTTTTTTTTTTTTAATTTAGAGAAAAAAAAGGTGCTAAAAATTTAGTATAAAGAAGATTCAGAGGAATGGGATAAGCATAAAACATAAAAAATTTCTCAAAACAATGTTCAGATTTCAGTTTGAGAAGAAGAAGAAGAAAAGCAACAATTTCCATTTTATGGTAGAAGACAAGGGAAAATAATAATAATAAATATATTATGTATAAAATATCGAACTTTTTTTTCACATACGAAATCGTCTTGCCTAAAATTTATTGATACTTGATCCCAAAAAGGTTGATAACCACTGAAGTAGAGAATCTGTCACCGTCCATTTCATGTGGTTCTGAATTAATTATTATATTTTCAATTTCAATTTCAAAATCAATCACCAAGAGAAAAATTTGCTAAAACCTCTAGAATTTGCTCAGAATTGTTTGGTTAGCATTTTAGTGCATTTTCCAAAAGAGTTATATGCTGCGCTTTTTTCACCCGTGAAACCAAAATCTACAATAAAGCCCGCATTTAGAAACATTTTTAAAAATGATCTTAACTTAGGGGGAATTTTACTAAACTATTTTATTTAGAATTTTTTGAATTAAAATTTTTCTTCACTATTTAATTATGAGAATTGGGTAAGATCTTTGAATTAGCTATTTCTAAAAAAATTTTATTATAAAAAATTCTAGATAAAAAACAGAGTGATATTCCTCTAAGGTTAAGATAAGAAGGAATGTTCCCGAATAATGCTTAAGTATTAACTCTAAGTTTTTTACATTTAAAAACGCGTCAATTGTATAGGAAACAAATGTTTGGGAGGCTGGTCATTTAAGAGGCTTATGAATAACTCATCTCCAAGCAGATTGATTTTTGCAAACTCGTGAGTTGGAGTTTAGGACAAAATTTTTTTTCTTAGTAGATGAGCTAGTCTCCATCACAAATCTGTCACGTTGTAGTCACCAGTCTAAGCCCGATCCCGTTAGAGTATATTTATACAAGCCGATGTTAATTTGTCTCTTTGTGTTATGAAAAAAAAAAAAGGTTAAGAATTGTGACATTGTTTTTATAAAGAGATTTTCACTTTTTCCCACTACTCTGTTTAGAGATGTCAGAAGTCTCTGGGACAATATTGAAATTAATTATACCTTTTATATAGTTGTTTTTTTTTTTTTAATAATACTATTTTATGAGAAAAATTTTAAAGCCATAAATAAAGTTAAATATAATTAAAATATTAATCTCATGTTTATAAATTAAAATCGAAGTTAGAATTTGTTTAATAGTGATAGTTGTAACTTTTCTCTCTCTTTCTCTCTATTGATCACGTGCAAATTTATAAATTTTTAATGGACCTTAATATAAATCTTGTTTATCAATCCTACTATTATGTAGGAGTTTGGGATCAAAAACCGACTTAAAATTAATTTTAAATAATTAAGTGAAGAATCAAATTTTTATTTTTATTTTCATATAAGTATAATAAAAAAAATTTTAAAAATACAAGTTTTTGTTTTTAAAATTCTTCAATTTGAAAATCAGAAGGAATGATAAAAGCAAAACGGTAAATTTTATAGGCTCCTTTCCTAACCAGATATTGTTATTGTTAGGATAATTAAATCCGTGGATTAAAATGGGCGGGGCAAGTAGTGGGTGGATCCAAGTACAAAAGCTTTCTGAGTACTAACGAGTATCTAGAGAATTAAGTAAGAGAGAGAAAAGGCGAGGAAAAGCGCCTTAAAAGACCGCAACCTAAAAGGGGCCAAATTGGTGGCCATCTTTAAATATAATCTTATAACCTCTTTGAGCATCAGAGATTTTAAATGTAAATTTAATGTCGCTGAGACTCTATTCATCCAAAACGCGAGCCCTGAATTACATTGGCTTTGATGAAGCTGAGCCTACATAGCAGCTTTTTGTTTGGCTCTGTTCCAGTGGACCCAGTGTCAGGCGTCACGTTTTACTCTCCTGAGTACAGGCCTTAAAAATGACTTTCCCGTACTATAACAGACTTTATTCTTATAATCTAAAGTTATTCTCGCAATTTCTTTATATTGTAAATGTAAACAGAGTATGATTATGGATTTGTGATTGGATAGGTTTCTTCCAAGAACAATTTGAAACCGTCAGAACATTATTGATGATCAACTGCGCATGAGTTAGTGAAAATTGCTCAACTAGCATGCGCAGTAGATTATTAATAATTCTCAGAGTATGCGACAAAGGTAAATTGTGTTTTGTTGGATGCATGCGCAGTTAGGGATGGTCAACTGCTCATGCATTGGAGGAAATTGCTCTTGGAATAAACCTATCGTCTAATTGATTCTACATTAAACTTTTTCTAATTTTTAATCCAGGCACTAAAAGTTAGGAAGGAGTGTTTTATATCACTAGTTAGGAATAATCACAAGTGCGAGACCAGGCTGTTTTTTTTTTCAAATCCTAATTATAAATTTTAATCTTAATTTAAAGAGAAAGAATGGTGTAAAAATTGTATAATAATAAATTTATGCAAACAGATGGTTTTCTGATCACTTGATATATTTTTTCTTTTTGCTTTATAATGACTTTAAATTGAGGTTTCAATGAAATAAAGGTTTCGCGTGTTTTATGGTTGAAAGAAACTCAATTAATTTCCCCGAGTTCATTGTAAAATGTAAACGTAATTTCTCCCCCTTGGAACGCCCTCCCCCACCACAGGGCATTGCATCGTATATATATATATATTTCGGGGGGGGGGAGCAGTCAAGCCCCGTAGGGTTATTCTGAGTGATTACCTAATGGATATATTGCAAGTTAAACGCATTGGAAGATAAATGGACACTGATGTGGCAAATTTCATTAGCGTGTCGGGGCGAAAGAGAGGCTCGCGGCGGGCCCAACCCCATATGCCTACCCCCCTCGGGGCCCTTCAGCTCGATCAATCACCCGCCCTTTCCCACTTCCACTTGCCTATTGTTTTTATACCAGTCATTTTTTCCCGATTTTTTTCCCTTTTTTTTGTTGGATTGGGATTTATACATGAAGCGAGCAACCAATGAACCAACAGCCCCTCCGCCGCCTCATGATTCGCTCACTGAGTTAGTCAATACAAAACAAATCCCAGTCCTCTCTCTTTTTTTCAAACACTTTAAGAAAATGAGATGTTTTTTCTCTTTCTCCCCTACTCCACCTTTTTTTTTTTATTGAAAAAAAAAAGAACAGGATTTGCGTATTTTTTTTTCTCGATACAATCAAGTGTGAAATTGACAAGAGAAACATTTTAAAACTATTGTCAACATAAAACTATAAAAGAGAATAAATAATTAATCAAAATCATTGATTACAGAGATGAAAAATCTAGCAAATAAAAAATTTCTTTAGGAGTTTGAAATGGATATATTAAAGTTAATTAATTAATTTTGATATTTTCGGCATGTGACGGACTTAAGGGAATTATTTTTACGTAGATATAGAGGATAGTTTCTGTGTCGTTTAATTTTTATTTGATTTGGAAAATATGTTTGAACTGAAAGAAACCAACGAAAATTTTTAACCAGATTTTTCTTCTCACCCAACCAAAGTTATCAATTATGAGAGTAAACATAAACAGCTAATTAGTTAATTTATCAATAATATTAGCTTATGTTCTAATAATAAATTAGAACAGAAACATGTTATGACCTTTGGATTTAGACTAAATTTTTTTTAAATTCTATGGTTCACTCTGGTTAAAAAACTCATTTATTTGTTTTTTGTTTCTTAATAACATTATTGTTAAGTTAATAGCGTTCATTCAGAAAAAATATACCAAATATTAGTATTACTATTAAGTGAAATTTTATAATTTGGTTAAGGAAGTTAAATTTTCAATAGATGAAGAATCCTCTTTAGGCATCTCATCTCAAATAATTTTTATTGTATTATTTATGTTATGGTTATTTGTATATTTGTATATTTTTATAAAGTGGTGATATATAAAAAAGTTTAATTTAATCAACGTATAATGGAAATGAAAAAACAAAAACAAATTTAAAACTAAACATAAATAATAGAGAGAGAATAATTAATTTATTAATCAATAATATTGAATGTCCTTGTTTTATTTTATTTCTTTCATGTCGCAATTGATATTATCACTCCATATTCAAATCGAAAAATACATATCTAACTCTATATTTATTCAAAAAAAAAAAAAAAGTGTGTTTAGATATAATCTCACCCGGCGTATTAGTGTCAAACTTAATCTAGATTAATAGGAATGTAACGTGACATTTTTCTCGTTTTATGTGCAGATGATTAGAACATGGGCCCCCATGGTCAGTCGGAGAGTTTTTGTCGTGTTTTTCCTCTGAAAAACAAACAGACATCCGTGTATGAGCTTAAAACGGTGTGTCCCCCACCTCCCCTTTCAAACCACCCACTTTCGATTTTTAAGGGGGTGGCTTAACGCCAGCAAAGGCAATAAGTTCCCATTTTAGTCGATAGCTGTGTCAGGTTCAACACACCGCGAAGGAAACGAGCAAAAAGCCCCTCTGGAACGGTCGCCCATTTGTTTCCATTCGTTTCTATATATCCTCTAGCAAAATAAGAGAGATTGCTAGAAAATGCAATCAACACTCTTGTTGTTGTTGATGTCGTCTTCTTTTTCTATCTACCCCATTTAAGTTTATTGTTTTTCTAATATTGTACATTTTTTTCTTTCTTTATTATTTTATTATTTTCATCAGAAGAAAACCCATGAGAAAGTTTTGTGCATAGTGAGTATTATTATTAATATTATTTAATATTTGATAGGGCATTAGGGCCTGTTACAATAAGTTTGCAATTATACTATAATTTAAGTCAAGATAAAATTAAAAAATAAAATAATATAAAATAAAAAAATCATCTTTCTCCTTTCTTTCCTTCCCTTTAATTTTTTCTCCATTTTCTAATTTTTTCTAAATGTATTTCAGTAAGATGTCAGATTTTATCGTATATATTGATCTTTAAAAATTTAAATATATTTTTTCATTAACAATTTTATGATTTATTATTTCGTCAATTCCTGTTGGTAAGCCTATTTCTTTTCTTACTTCATCATATCCTTTTAAGATCTTGTAATTTTTTTATTTTTATTTTCCTTGGAATCATGAGAAAATTATTTCATTTGCACGATAGGGCCCAGAACATTTCATTTTATATACCGGAATAATTTTATAAATTTTTGTAGTAAATATAAGTGGAGAATTTCAAATTTCCTTTTAAATTAAAATTTTTTAATTCCCGAATAAATTGTAATAAGAAAAGTGTCAATTAAGAAAAAAAAAAAGATTAAATATATTCATATAATTTGTTTTTTATTTTTATTTAATAGAAAAGATGAGATTTCTCGTTAATTAAAAAAGCAATGAGGTGGGGGGGTGGGGGGGTGATCAATTCATCCAGTCATTCACGAATTGGAAGTTTTGTTTATTATTAAGAGAACAAATGGAAATGTTTAGGCCTGCGTACGTGTCGACTGTCCTTTGGAGGCTTCTGGAGCCTTACAAGTTCGTTAATTAACCAAAAAGAATTCCGGCTAAAATCAGCATAATTCTTGAATCTTGAATTCATTATTTTTATTTGACAAATTTACAAAGAGATATTTTACAACTTTTATTAAAAATAATTAAGGCTTCATTTATAAGAACCAAAATTTAATAATTTTTTAAATAAATTTATACTATGCGAATCAAAATAAAGTAAATACTCCATAGACAGAGTCATAGAGATTGCAGGATAGTAGTTTATAAATAATACAAAATATAAATCCTCCTTTTATCCTGGAAGTTAGACCACGCAAATAGTTTTCATAGAAGGAGAGCAAAGATATCTTTGAGAAAGGGAAGATGAACGCTAGCTTATTAATTACTAAAACCTATGATAAATGATTTTATATATATAAAAGAATATTTTTGAAATCTTTAAGGTGGGAGGAAGGGGAGAGCAACTGACCAATGGGCGTCTCTAAAATAAGTAAAAAAAAATTAGTCAGAATTTTCATTGCTCAAATATTTAAAAAAAAATCTTTTGGCAATATCATGATCCGCCAATGCTGGGGAATACTTCGATTGGTGCACAATATTTTAGATATAATAAATATACAAATTACAAATATTTTCTATTTTTTCAAATTTCCCTCCAAAAATATAAAAAATCAATCTTAATATTTTTTTATTTTCCTTAAAATAAAAATTAAAAAAAAAAAAAAACTATTTTTTATAAGTTTAATTTTTTTAATGAAAATTAAATAAATAAATAAAAACTAGATAAAGATTCAATTAATAAACAATTGCGACAGAAGCCACTTCTTAGGCGGCCAAGACGAATTATTAAGCTTTCATCTTCAAAGTAGAGCTACTCTATTTAATCGCTACTTTTTCTTCAAATAAAAAAAAAAAACTAGATTAATTAAACAGAAAACATGTGTATTATTAGATTTCTTACAAGAAAAAACCATCCTATATTAAATTCATCAATAGGTGATAAGGAGATGTGATAAAGGAGTGATTAGATTAGAGACGGTGGAATCAAAGTAATTTTCTCAACCAATTAGTTGATAAGTGTGATTAGAAGCTATCTCGTCGCCAATTGGCCGCAACTGATTGATTCACGTATTTTTATTTATAATAATAAGCCTCATGTCCTCAGAGATGCGAGTACGATTACAAAAATACTTGAAAAATATTAAAAAGACACATGATTATTTGATAAATTTTTAATCTGATATTAATTTTATTATAAAAAAGTCACAACTAGGAGAATTATTCTCCCTCTCCCTTTAAACAAGGGTTATTCCTCTTAGGGTTCCTCAAGAAGACAATGCTGATTAAAGTTGGATTTGAACCTGTATCGTCTTATGCATAGACTTTACCTTAATTCTTTCGGCTAATCAGTGCAATTTTTCCTCATAATATAATAAATTCACTCAATTTTCTGATAGCTGACCGCTTAGAAAACTAAATAAAATTCTTCCTATATCTTTTGAGGAATTCATCATTTTTCTAATTAATTTCTCATCATCAGAAAGTTTTAAAGCTTTAATAGAGATTTTTTGAACTGTTAGACGCATGCGCACAACTTTTTTCAAAAAAAAAAAATAAAAAATACCACGCATGCGATGACATCATCATACGCGTAGAAGCTCTTCTAGGAAAAGCTATATCCAGTGGGATCCCCAATTTAGAAAATATCAAAATTAGATATTCTTTAAGCAGCGGACAATTTGCCTTAAAATTGCATTATTTAATTTTTGTTTTGTCTCGATTATCGTATTTATTATTATTAATACAGTGAATCCTCTAATATCAAACATTTCTTTGGGACCTATGCCTTTTCATTTAACTTAATTTAATCTCCAAATAATGGATACCTTCAGTGTTTTCCAAAGTGGAGTACGCATACATCTTGTGGTAAGCTTAGGTTCTGGTACAGAGAGAATTTTTAAAAAATTTCCTAATTAAAAAAGAATAGTAATAGTTGTATTTAAATTACATCAAAAATAATATAAAAAATACTACTTTTTGTAAAATGTTTAAGGGAATATTTACTTGATATTTACTGCAAAATATTTTTGAATTGCTTGACTTATTATAAATTTTATCATATTGAACTGAATGTTTGTCTTGCATAGTAAGATTATCCAACATGACATTACTTCAGTGGCGCATGGGCAGTGTACATATTGCACAAGTCAATCACAGATGTAAGTAATTGTTTGACAATTCATCAGTTGACTGATAATATTATTTTACAATTAGAACGAGGTAAGTAAAAGAATATATATTTACTTTATTTGTTTGTGGGTAAAGAAATATTTATTAATATGATTTTCTGCACTATTGCTGGTACTGGATAATAAATAATATTGCGGCTGCTAAACAATATTCTCCAAATTTTTTAACATGAATAATTAATAACAATTCATGTTGTTTCTTTGGAACAATTTGGACCCTTTGATATCTATCTGATTTTTCACAAAACGGGAGCATGTCCGAATATTTCGCTGAACAATCAGGTGGCCGAAAGGTCATTAATTATATACAATAAATACCTATGTTTTTAATAAACAATAATTTTAATATGTTTTTGTTGTAATAATATATATAAGAATTTTTTAGTAGGGGATACGCATGTAGGGGAAACAGTAAGTCTAAGTAACGGACCCATTTTTGAGTACTAAGAATGTTCAGCGTATAAAGGTTTCACTGAATTTAGTTTCTTAATTTTTTATTATAAATAAATGGATTTTGCCCTGTCCCTTGGTGCAGAGGTAGAGGTTTCGCCTCTCATACCAAAGATCAGTGGTTCGCTTCCCGTCCTGAGCGACAAAAATTTATTTATATTATATTGGCTACCAATTAATAGAAATAAATAAGGACGGAGTCTAAATGGCCTCAGATGCCGAAAAAGACTTAAAAAATAAAAATAAAAATAAATAGATTTTTTTATGGAGATAGATTAAGGTAATCTTTTTTTTTTATCAAAGTACTATTTACTACTCCCCAATAAAATATTAATATTAAATTCAATGATTTAAAGGGAATTCTCTCTCTAATAAATATTCTAAATCTAAATTTCTAGTAATTTAATGGCATTCATAGAAAAACAAGGGGAAAAATTATAGAAAATCCATATATAAAAACTCTGGAATTAAAAAAGAGGAATTATCTGCACGGAATTGACTTTTTTTATTTTCAGTAATTTTATTCCTGGTAGATTTTTAGATATACAAGCTACTTGTTTTGACAAACTAAACAGGTTAAAATAGAAACAATTTTATTTCAAAAAAGTTACCATTAAAATCCTAGGCTTAATTTTCTCCATTATCCCTGAGAATGGAATCAGGGTTTATTAAAGAAGGGGATATAGCGAGGTCCCGCTGCCTTAGTAGTTAAAAGGAATTTCAAAATAGGATTGGAGAAGATCAGACAGGCGGCAGCAAACTAGCACTTTCCATGATATGTTGAGACAGAGAGAGAGAGAGAGATTATTTTTCTCAGTTTTTGTATGAGAATTTTATTATAGAATTTGATAAAATAATTTTTATTAAATATTGAAAATAATTTTTATAATTTTATCACAGAATTTAAAAATTTTTCAAGACCTTTTTATTTTTTTATCTTTTTCAGCATTTGAGACCATTTAGACTCCGTCCTAATTTATTTATATTAATTGGTAACCAATATGGTCAAATAGACCGGGAACACATCTCTGACCTTTGGTACGTGAGACAGGGGTTCTTTAATATATTTTATTATTAAATAAATAATTAACTAATTCTTTTTTTAATTCCATCAAAGACATATTTTATAATAAAAAATAAATAAATTCTATCGAAAAAGAAATATAAAGATGATAATTATGTTTTTGAATCTGATCACATTTTAATGTGAGCTTAAGATATCAAAACACTGCTCAGAAAGATTCGAATATTTATGATATTAACTAGAAAAGTTTATTTATTTTTTAGTTTATCAAGTTTCTCTAGTGGTCGTTCTTTTCAGAGAAATCCAAGTTGGCAAGAGGGTCGATCCTTCTGCTGCTTTTTGCCAACCAAAGGGAGGGAGAGAGAGGCTGCAAGCAAATATATCTTTATATAATAGCATCTCTCCATTGGGTTTATTACAGTCATTCAATGTCACTTAACGCCCGACTCCCCCTCGTTTTCTATTGACTTAGCCGAATGATTCCCTTCAGCAAACACCCTTCTGAAAAAGGGTCCAAGGACCAAAAGGCGCTGGGGGCTTAATCTATTTCTATTTAATAAAAAAAAAGCCATGAGTTCAATTATCCTGCAAAATCGTTCTCCAATTAATTGCCTCTCTCTATTTGTACTAATCTAATAATATAGATACCCTTGAGTGAAGAGCCTAAATCAAAAGAATTTTCCAACCCTTATACTCTCAGAGATAAATAAAACGTTGTTATGACCTGAATAAATATATCAATGACAAAATCAAAGGAAAACAAAATGGGATAGTAAAATTTCCTTTTAATTCTAATTGTTATGGAAATAATAGGTCTGCTCTAATCAAGAGTAGTTCTTCGAAGAAACAAATTTTAGAAGAAATTTCACTTATCACTATGGATGGGATGTCAAAAGAAAGATTCGTGTTGAGATTGTGGTCTTTTTTAAGTCTTTTTCGGCATCTGAGGCCATCTAGATTCCTTCCTTATTTATTTATATTAATTGGTAGCCACTATAAAATAATTATTATTATCTTATTGCTTAGATATTTCAATGTATTAAAAAAAATCTTTGATTTTCTAATAAAATGCGTGAGTGAGTTCAATTATATTAATAAAAAAAAAAAAAAGAAAATTTTCAAAATAGAAAAATTTCTATGAAAATGATTTTGAAAATATCAAATCCGAGATTTTAAAATTATTACCTTAAACTGGTAAAATTATAATCATTTACGATATTATTTTTTCATCAACAATTTTAAAATTTCTTTTTAAAAACAAAGTTATATAAAAGGCACTTTTAAAAAGCCAAAATTGTTTGGAAATAATATAAGTGTAGAAAGTGAAAGTAATGTAATTAGATAATAAAATATATATATTTAAATAAAAAATAAAATAATAAATAAATAATTCAATAATAAAATAAAAATGTAAAATTGTCTACCGTGATGCAAAAATATATTTAACAACATTAAATAGAAAATAAATTACCAACTTATGCATAAATTCTTTTGTTTTGTTTGCTGCACTGTAGGCAACCAATAATACTAAATCACTAACTAATTTTTCGATTAATTGCACCAGAGCTCCTCTTCCATACGCGCAGTTAAATGTGATCAACTGAGCATGCGTGGAGAAATCCATTCGTGATTGAATTGATTACCTTCCAGAAAGCAGAGAAATGTATTTATGTTCCCTTGCTATTATTAAAATTACCTCAACCAGCATCTTCTAAAAGGTTCTTGTTGCTTTTCCCCATCCCTCTTACTGGTTGCATGTGGCTTATGCATTCATTTCCAAAAAAACAAAAACAAATGGTAAATATCTAATTTCCAAAATTAATTTAATATTTATTTATATCTCTTGTTAGTTATATTTTGTAGCTACTCAGGAAAAAACTTTATTGGGTTTTTCTAGCCCAAGAAGAGATGGATGTTGAAATTAATCCAACTTAGGAAGAAAAATTTTATCACTCATATCGCTTGTTGTTTTTCTGTTAATTTCAGTAGGATAAAATTTTTTTTATTACCTATATTTCAACTGAATTTGTGCAAATACTAAAGATACTAAAAATATTTAATTTAATTTAATCGAAAATAGCAAAAAATAAATTTAGAATGGGACACCATCAAGTTTGTTTATTTATTACGAGATGTCATCATTTCACATTTTAAAGGAGCCTAGTGATGTATAAAAAATATCATATGAATATATGAATAGAGAAAAAATTACTTAATAATACAAAAGAAGAATTTGATATTTTAGATAAGTGTTTTTGAAGTCGATGGAAATAGTGATATAGAGGAAAATAAGTAAACAAACAAACCATTCTTTTGAAAATGTTGTATTCTAAATTATTTCTCTCACCTCTCTGTTGCGACCTAACAATTATATGCAAACATTTTCCAAGTGGTCGTTGTATCTACATATATATGCAAAGCAGACAGGCAGGCGGGCATATACGAGACTTGGCTTGAGGCCTATGGCGCCAGAAGAATGTGCAAGGAACGAGGAAAGACGAAGCCGGAGGTGGCAACACCCCGTAATTCATCTTTCCACCCTCGACGTTCCCCCAAAACCCCCTATTTTTTTTGCCCGGGTGTCGGAAACCTCTCACCATCCCCCAACTCTCTCTTCACGCCTCCTACGATACCACCATTGCCTCTTTTTTAGCACTTTATAGAATCTGGCAGCCGTATATCGAGGAGGGATTCGCAACGCCCCTCTCTCGCTCTCTCTCTATATATAAAGTAAAATATGTGTGGAAAAACATAACGCAACCATAGAGATTGGAGTGTGGAGTGAAAATATGGATAAAAATGAATCGGAAACTGAACTATAGAGGAAACAACAACAAAAAAAATAAAAGAAATAAAAAAATAATTTTCTGACCGCAAAACAACAAATAAAACAACAAGATAAATATTTTCTATCACTCGGTATTTGAGGCTTTTTAATAGATTGATCATTTATAATTATTATTTAAGGAATCAATTAGTCGAACGGATAAAGGAGATAACAGAAAAAAAATTATCTTTGTCCAGAAAATTCCTAAAAAGTTACTCTGGAGTAGTGTCAAGAGGAGTTCTTGGAGATAGAGACACATTATAGTCCGATGGTTTTCCAGAATAGGAAAGAAAGGTTGGGAAAGAGTCATGATCCTCTCTCCTAAAGGTATAGAAAGAAGGTGGTACGTGAGGCGATATAGAAAGGACATCTTTGGCCTTCACAGTCTTAAAGGGGGATAACATTTCGGGTTGTCGAAAATCGGCTGGACTAAAATTACTTTTGATGAAATTTTTAAACAAGCAAGAATGAATTTTTTATTCAGATCAATCTCGAATGGGAGAGGAAAAAGCGACTGTAAACGATTTTAACAAAATAAAGAAATCTTCCTAGGAAAAATTTTAACTTAAAACTATTTTAGATGGAATTTCTTGAATTCAAATTTTTCTTGACTCAAGGGGTCTAAAGAAAGATCTTTGATTTGGCCCCCTAAAACAATTTTAATTTAAGAAATTCTAAATAAGAGAAATTCCCTTTGAATTAAGATTTTTCCTAAGAATTTTTTCGAATGCCTAATAAATATAAAGATCTCGCTGACCAAACCTTTCAAATGTGAAATTTGTGAGGTCAATTTATTTTAAGATATCATTCATGTATTTTCTATTAACTTTTAAATATAAGATTTTCTTTACAAACAACAAAATTTTTTTTAACAATCCAAAATATTTTTTCTCTTAATTTTCCTCTTCTTTCAATATCTTTAATAATAACAAGTCAGAACTCCAAGTTTATGATTTACTAAATGGGGGTTTCGCGATTGGTTTTCATTAAACCAATCTCAGTTTGGTAAATGAAAAAGAAAATTTTCTTTTTTCTAAAGTAAATTTTATATGACCTTATGAAATCTTAAAGTTTTGTTAAACATTTGTACACCAAGGCAGATATAAAGAAGTAAAGTATCATTATTAAATATTAATAACGATAATTATATTAAAAAAAATTTTTTAAGGACATTTAGAAAAAAAATCAAATAGATATAAGCTAGTAATGTAATAAATTCTAAGAATTATTAGTTTATCAATTTTTAAACATTACCTTAGTAAAACTCGATAAAAATTTCCTAGAAATTTTAAAGATAGAGGTTAACTAACAAAAGAAGGATAAATTTTAATTTACTATTTCAAAATTCAAAAATTAAAAGAAAAAAAATTTAACTTAAAAACGCCAAAATATTGTTTTGAAGATATTGTCTGATTAAAGAGAGATTTTTCACCACTGAAATAAAATTTCAGTAATATTAACTCACAAAGTGAATTAATCTATACTAGCCTCTTTCTTTTATCTGGATTTTATTTTCATTAATTTTTTGAAAAATGAAAAAAATAGAACCCTACATTATTTTTCTTTTCAACTTCGAGTCGTTTCTCCTAATCCGATGAATTTGTAT